>JAQJVL010005321.1:0-36285 GCA_035578905.1 Stictocephala bisonia | reverse complement strand
TAAGCCGAGCTCCCCCGCTAGACCGCAGGCAAAGTTCCACAAAGGGACTAAAGGTCGAAACAAAAACAAACGATCCTCAGGATCCTCTTGGAGATATGGATGCTACCTCTTCAGCTTGCAAAATTTATCTGAGCTAAGCTCAATCTCCTGGTACTGTAATGGGCATTATTAAATATCTTCATGAAGAAACTATTAAATATCGTCCCAAAATAGAGAATTGTTAGTTTCAGTTTTTATTTTCTTGTCATGCATAATTCCTCCTTGTGCACATAATAAAATGAAATAACAATACATAACAAACAACTCAACATACACATGTAGGGGTAAAATAAGCTTGAAATACTGTAAAATAAACGATTTTACTAAATTAGCTTTGTATTTCTACTTCCAATTTTCAAAAACAAATGTGTCATACTGTATTGCTTAGTACTTGTTTTGACTAATTTAAATCATCAATAAACTGTATTGTTAGTATTTTCAAGAATGCTTTAACTCTGCGTTCCTCATTTTGCAATAACCTATGATGATAAGCTTGTGCATATACATGTATGTTTCTATCAATACACTGTGTTGTTGATTTAAATAGAACAAAAAGCAATACCATTCTTTTGCAGTTTAAAAAATCATTTCAAATTACTTAAAAAATTTCAATTTAAATTGGTTTAAAACAATTTAAAATTACTGCATTTACTTACGCACACAAAATTAATATATTGTAACAGTACATTTCATAAGAATACAATGTGACCAATAATTAATTTTACAATCTCTAGAAGCCAAGAAAACATTGCTTCAAGAAATCGATAATAACTTTTTTTCCTGAAGAGGAACATTTAAAAAATTATTAGAGAACAATCTTGTCAATCACATATTAAAATATAAATGCGGGGTTTTTAGTAATAAAAGTATAAATTTGATGTACAGTGAAAACTAGTTAACATGCCATTACTTTTTTGTTCAAACTAGGATAAAAATTATTAAAACTTAAATTAAAAATTAAAGACGCGTATGTCATAACATGTAATCAAACGAGCAAAGAAATGTTGTGATTGGATTTGTTACAGGCCTCTTAGTTTCTTAGTAAACAACCTTCAAACTCGAGTACACTTAATTTCTGCGCCGACAGTAAATAAACATAGTATATTACATGGCACATTGTAAGGTATAAGTTTTTCTTTTTTCAAAAATAAAGTATAATTACTGTAGAATATGTTTGAAAACGTTCAAAAACCAAAACCTTAATTGCCGTTCTTTAAAAAAATAAACGTTACGAAGCAATAAATGAGGACTAAATATTTGCCGAGATCAGTGCAATTGTGGATAAATTATGATGCAGTAGCGGGCCATAAATCAGTCGAGAATGATTGGCGTCCAGTAGAAAGATGATGAAGACTGGGGGAGGGGGGGGGGCAAGGCCGCGGGACCTCGCCGATGACTCACTCTATTTACTGGCCACTGCACACTTCAACACATAACAACGATTAACAACATTGCAATACTCGTAATTGTTATAAATTTGACAAAATAATACAGAGTATATGATAGAAAAAGTCGGGATAAGCCCAGAACTGATTCCAACAATTTGTCTGGAGGCTGTACGTTCTGAAGTTTTGTCGGTATGATTACACTGTCACTGGAACATATGTTTGTAAACCACGTTATGACGTGTGAAGTGTATTTTGAACCACTAGAGAAGGCATTGAAGAGTAATCTTCTGCAAAACACGATACAGTACAACGAATGTATCGGTGATTTTATACATACGTTCTCTGTATTAATACAAATAAAGGCGAATCTCTAGTGAACATAAAATTAAGTACTGAAAATTTAATTTTTTTTGAAAATATACAGTACTTGTTTGATATCAGAAAGCCTAATGTTCTCTGATATTGATCAGCTGTAAGTTTATTTGCTAATACATGGCAAACGCCATTTTACACATGATACACAATACTAAATTACAATAACTGTATATAATATACAGAACAGCAAGAGTCTGAAGGTAACTAAAGGAAAACCCACGGAATGGCAATATTCAAAATAACAAGCAATACTTATGAAACGCCGACACAACGTTGTGGGCATTTTAAGGCGAATATGAATGATGATATGAGTGTAGTCTGGTTACTAACTGAGTTCAACTGTTCCTCAGAAAGGGCAATTTATTAATAACCCAACAGTCAGGGCAACTAAGGGACCTACAGCTTTGCGTGGAATTGTAAGTATCTAAGAAGGTATTTGATATTAACGAAAACTAACTTTTAAAAAATACCCAAACTATGATATGCTAAATAAACACCCCGTGTCGGCACTAGAGAGACCCAGCTACTTCCAACAAATTGTTGCGCATATTGTAAGCAAAAACGTTCTATACTTGGTCCTCCTAATACCAACGAGGTCTGCTCAATGGTTGCCATCGAAGTGGGCACTATTAGAGAAGTCTGGGTCAGTCAAGGTTCAGGTGTTGTGTAGGGAAGTGAACTATAGCCCAATACTACGTTGTTCGGATTCCACATAAAGCTGTAGTTCTCTTAGTTGCCCTGGCTATTTGACTATTAACAAACGGTTCAGACCGTAACAGTGACTAAATGCATTCATCTACACTCATTTACCCTTCGTTTATGCTAACATTTCTACGATGGGCGTCTTAATAATATAAATAAGGATTCCTAAAGGTTTCAGCAAGCCGCTACTTGTCCAACTTACGTGTTACTGTTCACTCTACACCAGACATACTTACCTGAAACAGAGACATGTCTTTAACAAGGGCAGACAATAAATACCTAACTCTATAAATATTTATATTAAAAAAAAAACAAAGTAAATGGTGCGTAGAGCACACAGAGCGACTACTTCTCCCAACAAAGTTCCCTCCCGCGCCAGTGGGCTGCCAGGTACAGTCACGTGGTGCGTAGAGCACACAGAGCGACTACTTCTCTCACCACAGTTCCCTCCCGCGGCAGTGGACTGCCAGGTAGTGATGGGCCAGAAATCACGACCTGTGATTTGATCACCGTGATTTTAGAATCACAGGTCGATCTGTGATCACGGGTCCAAACCAAACCGCTCAGTACAGTGATTTACTACACGTCATCAGCTCACCCGCTCCGGCTCTTCTCAAGTGAACTGCCTATGTGAATGTACTGACTGAACGACTGAGCTGTAAATTAGTTTGCTTTCTTGCCGTCTTTCTTGCTTTTGATTTATTTTGAGACTAATGCTTATATTTAATTAATGTTACATTAATTAACAGGTCTATCAAACTGATATTCTATCAAGATGTGTTTAATAGATAAGCAATAAAAAAGTCTATTGTAAACAATAAAAAACTATAATTTAAAAGTAAACTACCTGTTTTTATTTATTTACCAATATATCAATTTGATAAAATATATGTCTAACGTATATTTCTTCAGTTTATAATTGTGTATAGCCTATTACCAATAATAATCAATAAATTTAGTATGCTGTAAAATGTACTTGTCTACAATGCTTGTGTGGTAAATTCTATCTAACTTAAAAATATATTTGTTTTTTTGTATATTCTGCATAGATTTAAATTATATGTACAATAGTTAGGTACATGTTCAATATTTCATGCCAAATAACAACTTAACTATTCAGCTCATCTATGTTTTATTCTAGTCCGTTCATCAATCATTTGTAATAACTAAAAATAACTGCAAACCACCCATAGCATAGGCCCAATCCGTAATTTGTTGTTCTATTCAGGGACATGGAATCACGGTTAGAATTGAAAGAGCGGAATCGCCGAAATCACGGTTAGAGCTGAATCACTCTTAATCACAGGTTAAAATCACAGGTCTGGCAAGTGAGCGGGAGCGGTTATCACTGCTCAGCTAAAAGAGCAGGTGATCCCATCACTACTGCCAGGTATACAGTCACGTGGTGCGTAGAGCACACAGAGCGACTACTTCTCCCACCAAAGTTCCCTCCCGCGCCAGTGGGCTGCCAGGTACAGTCACGTGGTGCGTAGAGCACACAGAGCGACTACTTCTCTCACCACAGTTCCCTCCCGCGGCAGTGGACTGCCAGGTAGTGATGGGCCAGAAATCACGACCTGTGATTTGATCACCGTGATTTTAGAATCACAGGTCGATTTGTGATCACGGGTCCAAACCAAACCGCTCAGTACAGTGATTTACTACGTCATCAGCTCACCCGCTCCGGCTCTTCTCAAGTGAACTGCCTATGTGAATGTACTGACTGAACGACTGAGCTGTAAATTAGTTTGCTTTCTTGCCGTCTTTCTTGCTTTTGATTTATTTTGAGACTAATGCTTATATTTAATTAATGTTACATTAATTAACAGGTCTATCAAACTGATATTCTATCAAGATGTGTTTAATAGATAAGCAATAAAAAAGTCTATTGTAAACAATAAAAAACTATAATTTAAAAGTAAACTACCTGTTTTTATTTATTTACCAATATATCAATTTGATAAAATATATGTCTAACGTATATTTCTTCAGTTTATAATTGTGTATAGCCTATTACCAATAATAATCAATAAATTTAGTATGCTGTAAAATGTACTTGTCTACAATGCTTGTGTGGTAAATTCTATCTAACTTAAAAATATATTTGTTTTTTTGTATATTCTGCATAGATTTAAATTATATGTACAATAGTTAGGTACATGTTCAATATTTCATGCCAAATAACAACTTAACTATTCAGCTCATCTATGTTTTATTCTAGTCCGTTCATCAATCATTTGTAATAACTAAAAATAACTGCAAACCACCCATAGCATAGGCCCAATCCGTAATTTGTTGTTCTATTCAGGGACATGGAATCACGGTTAGAATTGAAAGAGCGGAATCGCCGAAATCACGGTTAGAGCTGAATCACTCTTAATCACAGGTTAAAATCACAGGTCTGGCAAGTGAGCGGGAGCGGTTATCACTGCTCAGCTAAAAGAGCAGGTGATCCCATCACTACTGCCAGGTATACAGTCACGTGGTGCGTAGAGCACACAGAGCGACTACTTCTCCCACCAAAGTTCCCTCCCGCGGCAGTGGGCTGTTAGGTACAGTCACATGGTGCGTAGAGCACACAGAGCGACTACTTCTCCCACCACAGTTCCCTCCCGCGCCAGTAGGCTGCCAGGTACAGTCACGTGGTGCGTAGAGCACACAGAGCGACTACTTCTCCCAACAAAGTTCCCTCCCACGGCAGTGGGCTGCCAGGTACAGTCACGTGGTGCGTAGAGCACACAGAGCGACTACTTCTCTCACCACAGTTCCCTCCCACGGCATTGGGCTGCCAGGTACAGTCACGTGGTGCGTAGAGCACACAGAGCGACTACTTCTCCCACCACAGTTCCCTCCCGCGCCAGTGGGCTGCCAGGTACAGTCACATGGTGCGTAGAGCACACAGAGCGACTACTTCTCCCACCAAAGTTCCCTCCCGCGGCAGTGGGCTGTTAGGTACAGTCACATGGTGCGTAGAGCACACAGAGCGACTACTTCTCCCACCACAGTTCCCTCCCGCACCAGTAGGCTGCCAGGTACAGTCACGTGGTGCGTAGAGCACACAGAGCGACTACTTCTCCCAACAAAGTTCCCTCCCACGGCAGTGGGCTGCCAGGTACAGTCACGTGGTGCGTAGAGCACACAGAGCGACTACTTCTCCCACCACAGTTCCCTCCCGCGCCAGTGGGCTGCCAGGTACAGTCAATACCACTGTACTTGTATGGGTGGGCGGGTGGGTCAATACCACTACGTGTGTAGGCGGGAGGGTGGGTCAATACCACTGTATGTGTATGGATGGGTGGGTCATTGCTTGCATGAGTGGGTGGGTAGTAGTATTGTAAATGCTGTTATATGCATGAGTAACCTACCCATCCATACACGTACAGTACAATGCAACTACGTGTATGAGCGGGCGGGTGGGTCAATACCACTGTACATCGTTCCTGATGAAACGAAACCCAGTCACTGACTCACTGACCCACCCACCTACCCACACACGTACAATATTAATGACCCACCCACACACATACAATAGTACTGACCCACCCACCCACCCACCCACACATACAATAGTATTGACCCACCCGCTACTGTTCGTGTATATTCAATACCACTGTACGTGTATTTTAATACCACCGCACGTGTGTGGGAGGGCGGGTGGGTCCCTACATTTGTACGTGTATGAGCTCACGTATTCAACTTAAGAATTGAAACTCTCTCTATTGACATTAGTACTTGTATCTGCGCAGTACGCATCTCGGAATGACCACAATACTTTGGATACGTTTCATTCCAATTTTACTATTATAAATTACAAATGTTCTGTAACTAACAGAAAATAAGAAGGCATATTTTTCACCTAAATAAATATTAGACGCTGATACTGAACACAAAGTAGAGCACACAGAGCGACTACGTCTCCCAACAAAGTTCCCTCCCACGGCAGTGGGCTGCCAGGTACAGTCACGTGGTGCGTAGAGCACACAGAGCGACTACTTCTCCCACCACAGTTCCCTCCCGCGCCAGTGGGCTGCCAGGTACAGTCACGTGGTGCGTAGAGCACACAGAGCGACTATTTCTCCCACCACAGTTCCCTCCCGCGCCAGTGGGATGCCAGGTACAATCACGTGGTGCGTAGAGCACACAGAGCGACTACTTCTCCGACCACAGTTCCCTCCCGCGCCAGTGGGCTGCCAGGTACAGGCACGTGGTGCGTAGAGCACACAGAGCGACTACTTCTCCCACCACAGTTCCCTCCCACGCCAGTGGGCTGCCAGGTACAGTCACGTGGTGCGTAGAGCACACAGAGCGACTACTTCTCTCACCACAGTTCCCTCCCACGGCAGTGGGCTGTCAGGTACAGTCACATGGTGCGTAGAGCACACAGAGCAACTACTTCTCCCACCACAGTTCCCTTCCGTGCCAGTGGGCTGCCAGGTACAGTCACGTGGTGCGTAGAGCACACAGAGCGACTAGTTATCCCACCAAAGTTCCCTCCCACGGCAGTGGGCTGCCAGGTACAGTCACGTGGTGCGTAGAGCACACAGAGCGACTACTTCTCCCACCACAGTTCCCTCCCGCGCCAGTGGGCTGCCAGGTACAGTCACGTGGTGCGAAGAGCACACAGAGCGACTACTTCTCCCACCAAAGTTCCCTCCCACGGCAGTTGGCTGCCAGGTACAGTCACGTGGTGCTTAGAGCACACAGAGCGACTACTTCTCCCACCACAGTTCCCTCCCGCGCCAGTGGGCTGCCAGGTACAGTCACATGGTGCGTAGAGCACACAGAGCCACTACTTCTCCCACCACAGTTCCCTCCAGCGGCAGTGGGCTGCCAGGTACAGTCACGCGGTGCGTAGAGCACACAGAGCGACTACTTCTCCCACCACAGTTCCCTCCCGCGCCAGTGGGCTGTCAGGTACAGTCACGTGGTGCGTAGAGCACACAGAGCGACTACTTCTCCCACCACAGTTCCCTCCCGCGCCAGTGGGCTGCCAGGTACAGTCACGTGGTGCGAAGAGCACACAGAGCGACTACTTCTCCCACCAAAGTTCCCTCCCACGGCAGTTGGCTGCCAGGTACAGTCACGTGGTGCTTAGAGCACACAGAGCGACTACTTCTCCCACCACAGTTCCCTCCCGTGCCAGTGGGCTGCCAGGTACAGTCACATGGTGCGTAGAGCACACAGAGCCACTACTTCTCCCACCACAGTTCCCTCCAGCGGCAGTGGGCTGCCAGGTACAGTCACGCGGTGCGTAGAGCACACAGAGCGACTACTTCTCCCACCACAGTTCCCTCCCGCGCCAGTGGGCTGTCAGGTACAGTCACGTGGTGCGTAGAGCACACAGAGAGACTACTTCTCCCACTAAAGTTCCCTCCACGGGCAGTGGGCTGCCAGGTACAGTCACGTGGTGCGTAAAGCACACAGAGCGACTACTTCTCCCACCAAAGATCCCTCCCGCGGCAGTGAGCTGCCAGGTACAGTCACGTTCAAAACCATACACATTCGACCATTGAGATTGGGATTAATTTAAAATATAATTATTATCTGTGCAATTTTTGTTAGTTTTCTATTATTTTGTTTAAAATTGTTGCCTCTTTCCATATTTACTCCTATACTAAATATTAACTAATTTGTCTATTTTGTAAGATTAAAACCCCAGTTGGATATAAAGTGATTTCTCAAAATGGTGAACAATTCCAATATCAATTTTCTTTCCTACATAAAATAATTCTAGGAAAAAAATTTATCACACGTTTTTAAATGATCAAAAATAAACTTAGAGAAATGTTTTCATTAGGAACTAACTGAGAGTTCCTGTTGGCCGTAACTAACAATGAACATGCTAGAGGCCTAACACCAACATACATACAGTACATCGCATTTAAAATGTCCGTAGGCCTATACACTCCACAAGTAATATTTTCATTAATTCTACTAAAACAGCTTTGCCAGGACTATAGAACTCCACCTAGACGCAAATTTATTTAAAACTGTACACTGAAAACGCTTGATTAAAGAAAACTCTTCGAATATTATCATAGTTCGATAGTTTTACCATTCATTTTACTATACATAGATATTTTTATATAGTAAAATCAATGGTTTTACTCTACTAATGAGTACGTACTATATCATTTAAAAAAATTGTTTCGTTATTTAATAATTATTCTATTATTAAAAAACCGTTATTAATTTGAAATGTATTCATGCAATTTCAATACGTATATGTCTAATTTCATATTTGTCTACAACACAGTACACAGTTTTGAGTCCTTGAAAAGAAAAGAAAATTTTAAGATCATTTGTTATAGCCTCTATTTTTTATTTCCTCAGTTCCTTGTTATCGATGAAAAACATTTATGAAAATAGTTATAAACGAGTCTTCATTAATTTATGTCTTTGATTAAATAATCCGGACACTCGTTTAATCGCGGAACAGATTAACCGAATTATGAACAAAACACGTTATTTTCGTTTAAAACATCTTCTCGACAGTGATGCTCCACTCTTTTTGTCGAGAAGCTGCCTGTCATTAGGACGGAGACAGATAAAAACCTGTTTCTTCAACAATGTGGACGATCTCCGTAAGCGACGTCCTGCGTCAGGTCGTGTGTTACAGGTGGACATTGTCACTATTACATACAAACGTGAATATTTATCATAGTGTAATAAACGTTCCTAATTATAAATGTGCCGTTGAAGATGTTATTCCGCAGTTTATTGAGGATGTTAGTGTGACTAGGCGGGATTGTTGGACGATGACTAGAGTTGGCGAACCACCGGATCTGAATGGCCAACCTTCAAACAAGCTCTACGTCACCGCCACATCATATTGGTGTAACTACTTTTTTCGAAAGTCTTACCTTCCTGTTCACTCGTCCGATATGTTTGCAGCCGACGTATAGCTGGAAGATCACATAAGTTACAGTTCTACTACACAAATCCTACTTTTTAACTGCAAATATTGCAAATATAGGTGGGGAATGGCAAAGCGACCAGTCACGTAACTGCGGAGACAAATTTTAAACTATGGATCACATGGTCCATTGCGATATTTTCAGGGGAGGGGGAGTTGCTGATGTTCATTCAATCGGAGAAGCCGGAAGTGAATGGTTGCGAAACTTGGGACTTATCTCTATGACGGGAGATCAAGATTAAACACTAAGACACTTGTACTTTATACTTTTTATTTCCTTATTTTTCTTTTTATATTTTTTAATCAGGTTTGTCCATTTTTACTTTATTCCTTTTATGTGGTAGCTGGTAAGGCCATATAATATGACAAACTACAGGAAGCCTACTCTTTCATCGATGTGTCTAGCTACATCGTCGAGAGTACGTTAGTATTGGCACGCTGCCACCAACCCCAGCAAACGGCACAGCCATTGATAATTAGAAAACTCCTGACAACAGTGCCAAAACCAACAGAGATTGCATCGTTACCATCGATCGTTAACTTAACAGCACCCCTCTGAACGTACTGAACTTATCTAACTGGATTATGAAATATATTACTCTTCAGATTTTCCATCTTTAATCAGAAAGCAACTACTTTTAAAATATAACTATAATTAACTACTAAACTTCGCTGGAACAATATATAAATCTTTGTGATTCGAATCCAGTGAATGAGTAAATTTAAAACCAAGCGTAAAAATGAAACAACTTTAATATGTCTCAACTCCATACTTTAACCGAAGTTGAAATACAAATTTCTTGTGAATCTATTTGACCTAGGAAGCTACAACCCATAGGAAAGTTACTGTGTTGCGAGAAAGTGGTCCTGACCTTAGCTGGTGCGTGGAAGAAAGTGTACTGCCAAGCAACGTCACTCTGAGCCGGGGTTGTTCTTTCCCACTTGCACAACACACCTACATGATGATGGTAGCGATTAAGAATCTCAAACGTTCTAATTTACGTATTTCTACCGATATAAGCCACGAAAATTGGACCTATTCACATTAAGTAAAATACAAAAAAATACTCTTAACATATAGGAATAAGACGGTAAAGCGTATAAATAGTCTGCAAAATGTGTTAGGCACGAAAGGACTAGGAGAAGTTCTACAATATACGACACTTGTTTAGGCTACCCAATCATTTACATGACAACCCTGCATTGTGCCTTACTAGTTAGATACAACGTGAGTTAAGATGGATTAAGTTTGAAAAATATAAAAAAACAAGAGTTATATCTGTAAAACGCGCAATATGATAACGTTACAAATGACACCTCATATACAACTTTTGATCAAACAATAACGAAAAAATACGGATACGCAAAAAACTTGTTCTTATGGGATTAAAACCAACATGGCCGACAGCCTCTGTAGACTCTTAAGCTACATAATTGTAATATTGCATCACATTTATTTATCTTAGACCTATCACTTTGTGCAAAATACGGAATGTCCGCTTCAAAATGTCGAGAATTTAAAATTGTTAATGTAACATTCATGAAAAGCATAGGAGACAAGACTAAGAATATAAGAAACATAAAAAAACAGAAATAACACAAATTTCCACCCAAGTCACACAATCGCGGCAAAACTATCGATTTACGCAGATATTTGTTGGAGTTGAGGGACGGCGGCGCCATTATGTCTGTGGAATATCAAGACGTAACTGCCCGATGTTACAGGCATCACACAAATACCCACCCAAGTCACACAGTCGCGGCAAAACTATCGATTTACGGCAGATATCTGTTGGGAGTTGAGGGACGGCGGCGCCACTATGTATGTAGAATGTCAAGACGTAACTGCCCGATGTTACAGGCATCACACAAATACCCACCCAAGTCACACAGCCGCGGCAAAACTATCGATTTACGGCAGATATCTGTTGGGAGTTGAGGGACGGCGGCGCCATTATGTCTGTAGAATGTCAAGACGTAACTGCCCGATGTTACAGGCATCACACAAATACCCACCCAAGTCACACAGCCGCGGCAAAACTATCGATTTACGGCAGATATCTGTTGGGAGTTGAGGGACGGCGGCGCCACTATGTATGTGGAATGTCAAGACGTAACTGCCCGATGTTACAGGCATCACACAAATACCCACCCAAGTCACACAGTCGCGGCAAAACTATCGATTTACGGCAGATATCTGTTGGGAGTTGAGGGACGGCGGCGCCATTATGTCTGTGAATGTCAAGACGTAACTGCCCGATGTTACAGGCATCACACAAATACCCACCCAAGTCACACAGTCGCGGCAAAACTATCGATGTACGGCAGATATCTGTTGGGAGTTGAGGGACGGCGGCACCATTATGTCTGGAATGTCAAGACGTAACTGCCCGATGTTACAGGCATCACACAAATACCCACCCAAGTAACACAATCGCGGCAAAACTATCGATTTACGGCAGATATCTGTTGGGAGTTGAGGGACGGCGGCGCCATTATGTCTGTGGAATGTCAAGACGTAACTGCCCGATGTTACAGGCATCACACAAATACCCACCCAAGTCACACAGTCGCGGCAAAACTATCGATTTACGGCAGATATCTGTTGGGAGTTGAGGGACGACGGCGCCATTATGTCTGTAGAATGTCAAGACGTAACTGCCCGATGTTACAGGCATCACACAAATACCCACCCAAGTCACACTGTCACGGCAAAACTATCGATTTACGGCAGATATCTGTTGGGAGTTGAGGGACGGCGGCACCATTATGTCTGGAATGTCAAGACGTAACTGCCCGATGTTACAGACATCACACAAATACCCACCCAAGTCACACAGTCGCGGCAAAACTATCGATTTACGGCAGATATCTGTTGGGAGTTGAGGGACGGCGGCGCCATTATGTCTGTAGAATGTCAAGACGTAACTGCCCGATGTTACAGGCATCACACAAATACCCACCCAAGTCACACAGTCGCGGCAAAACTATCGATTTACGGCAGATATCTGTTGGGAGTTGAGGGACGGCGGCGCCATTATGTCTGTAGAATGTCAAGACGTAACTGCCCGATGTTACAGGCATCACACAAATACCCACCCAAGTCACACAGTCGCGGCAAAACTATCGATTTACGGCAGATATCTGTTGGGAGTTGAGGGACGGCGGCGCCATTATGTCTGTAGAATGTCAAGACGTAACTGCCCGATGTTACAGGCATCACACAAATACCCACCCAAGTCACACAGTCTCGGCAAAACTATCGATTTACGGCAGATATCTTTTGGGAGTTGAGGGACGGCGGCGCCATTATGTATGTGGAATGTCAAGACGTAACTGCCCGATGTTACAGGCATCACACAAATACCCACCCAAGTCACACAGTCGCGGCAAAACTATCGATGTACGGCAGATATCTGTTGGGAGTTGAGGGACGGCGGCGCCACTATGTATGTGGAATGTCAAGACGTAACTGCCCGATGTTACAGGCATCACACAAATACCCACCCAAGTCACACTGTCACGGCAAAACTATCGATTTACGGCAGATATCTGTTGGGAGTTGACGGACGGCGGCGCCATTATGTCTGTGGAATGTAAAGACGTGGCTGCCCGCCGTACCGACATCACACAAATCACACAAGTCACACAGTCGCGGCATAACTACCGAGTCACTTATTTAACATCTACTTGAACTTATTTGTTCCTTTTAGCATATATTAATTCACGGACACACAAAAACGAGCTGTACAAACTATTAAGTTTAATAATTTTAAAATAAATGTCATGAATGATTGTTCACAGTTTCGACCAAGTTGCAGCATTGTTCATCGATAACAGAATACATTGCAAGACTTGTAAGCAATTTTTTACATAATCCAACAAATTCTGGTAGCGTTTATACAAAACCGTCGTTTTAATTAACAGAACATTCATGACATAACATTTTCGACATGCTAGTATCGTTTTCTATTTGGGTCAGGTGGGTTTGACCAGTAATAATAATAATAATATATTGATTTCCGTGACAATTTCAGCATAATTGTATTGGTAAACGTGAAGCTTAATGTTAATGTTAAAATTTTGCTGTCACACTTACAAACAAAGACCCTTTCAAACATAGTGTAATTAAGTTTCCTAATTAATTAAATCAATTAATAACACAATTAAAAATTTTCTACATATAGATTTTTCACAGTAGGGCTTAAACGTTTTAACTGCGATTTAGCGAGTGGAATTTATTTTTACAATATTCAATCTTTCACGCTGGCAATGTCTTCAATATATATAAAACATTTTTTTAAAGTTGAATTGAGCGAAAATAATATAAGATTTATACATTTTAAGTCAGTTTCTATCTTTTAAAATGAATTGAGAAAAAATAGTACGACTTCCAAAAGAATAGAAAAAATTCATCGTAGCTCAAAAATTTCATTTAACGGTATTTAGTTGACTGAATTGGGATTTTCACATAAATGCTAATATAAATTATTGTTTGTAACCACTATGTTATATTTTCCGTTTCTTCCAGTAAGGAACTACGAGATATGCCTCTTGGGAACCGTTGGCTAACCTACAATTGGAATGAAAACGACCGCGATTGCTCATGTTATTCATAAGAATTTTTTTTTTTCAACTCCTAAAAAACACTATTTATTGGATATGTGAGAATTTTTGAATGTTTTAGATCGAGACGGTTTCAAAATTGTACGACACTCCGAAGTGGTTAAACAAACATTTATTGCAATGAGTGAGTGAGTAAGTGATCTAAATCAAGCTTTACTGTATATAATAAAATGATAGTGATACAATTTTACTAATAATGTGGTTTATAATTTTATAATTATATATTTAGCACCCACCATGCTATATTGAGTGATTGTAGGGGTAAACGTGATTTAAAAGAGGCAACTTGTGGTTGTTTAGTCGGGTGCACTACGTAGTTTGCCTTCGTAATGTTATGATACTCCAGCAATACAGTGTTGTACAGTTTACCGTTCGTGGGCTCAACTCGTGGCTCGCTGATACTCCAGCAATACAGTGTTGTACAGCTTACCGTTCGTGGGCTCAACTCGTGGCTCGCTGATACTCCAGCAATACAGTGTTGTACAGTTTACCGTTCGTGGGCTCAACTCGTGGCTCGCTGATACTCCAGCAATACAGTCTTGTACAGCTTACCGTTCGTGGGCTCAACTCGTGGCTCGCTGATACTCCAGCAATACAGTGTTGTACAGTTTACCGTTCGTGGGCTCAACTCGTGGCTCACTGATACTCCAGCAATACAGTGTTGTACAGTTTACCGTTCGTGGGCTCAACTCGTGGCTCGCTGATACTCCAGCAATACAGTGTTGTACAGTTTACCGTTCGTGGGCTCAACTCGTGGCTCGCTGATACTCCAGCAATACAGTGTTGTACAGTTTACCGTTCGTGGGCTCAACTCGTGGCTCGCTGATACTCCAGCAATACAGTCTTGTACAGTTTACCGTTCGTGGGCTCAACTCGTGGCTGGCTGATACTCCAGCAATACAGTCTTGTACAGCTTACCGTTCGTGGGCTCAACTCGTGGCTCGCTGATACTCCAGCAATACAGTCTTGTACAGCTTACCGTTCGTGGGCTCAACTCGTGGCTCGCTGATACTCCAGCAATACAGTCTTGTACAGCTTACCGTTCGTGGGCTCAACTCGTGGCTCGCTGATACTCCAGCAATACAGTCTTGTACAGTTTACCGTTCGTGGGCTCAACTCGTGGCTCGCTGATACTCCAGCAATACAGTCTTGTACAGTTTACCGTTCGTGGGCTCAACTCGTGGCTCGCTGATACTCCAACAATACAGTCTTGTACAGCTATTAAATTATATAAATGTTAAATAATATTAAATGTTTATATTAATAGAGGTTGCATAATTAGACCTGCCTTTGATCCCACCCACCCACCCATACACGTACAGTGGTATTGGCCCACCCGCCCACCCATACACGTACAGTGGTATTGGCCCACCCGCACGTCTCTACAATTACAGTGGTATTGGCCCACTTGCCCGCCCATACACGTACAGTGGCATTGGCCCACCTGCCCACCCATACTAGTACAGTGGTATTGGCCCACCCGCCCGCCCATACACATACAGTGGCATTGGCCCACCTGCCCACCCATCCA
This sequence comes from Stictocephala bisonia, assembly GCA_035578905.1. Taxonomy (NCBI): domain Eukaryota; kingdom Metazoa; phylum Arthropoda; class Insecta; order Hemiptera; family Membracidae; genus Stictocephala; species Stictocephala bisonia. The sequence continues at coordinate 20,708 of JAQJVL010005321.1, read as the reverse complement.
CGTACAGTGGTATTGGCCCACCCGCCCACCCATACACGTACAGTGGTATTGGCCCACCCGCCCGCCCATACACATACAGTGGTATTGGCCCACCCGCCCGCCCATACACATACAGTGGCATTGGCCCACCTGCCTACCCATACTAGTACAGTGGTATTGGCCCACCCGCCCGCCCATACACATACAGTGGCATTGGCCCACCTGCCCACCCATACACGTACAGTGGTATTGGCCCACCCGCCCGCCCATACACGTACAGTGGTATTGGCCCACACGCCCACCTCTACACGTACAGTGGTATTAGCCCACACGCCCTCCCCAACACGTACAGTGGTATTAGCCCACACGCCCTCCCCAACACGTACAGTGGTATTGGCCCACACGCCCACCCATACACGTACAGTGGTATTGGCCCACACGCCCACCCATACACGTACAGTGGTATTGGTAAAAATACAACGCTGATTACCCAACCACACAACCATACAAGTAAAGTGTTAATGACCCACCAACTCACCCATGCCACCCGCCCACCCGTACACGTACAGTGGTATTGATCCAACCGCCCAAACTTACACGTACAATGGTATTGAATAGCATTATTCAATGCCACTGTAGGTGTATGGGTGGGCGGGTGGGTCAATACCACTGTACGTGTATGGGTGGGCGGGTGGGTCATTACCACTGTACGTGTATGGGTGGGCGGGTGGGTCAATACCACTGTACGTATATGTGTGGGCAGGTGAGTCATTACCACTGTACGTGTATTAATAGCCCAATAGCCAGAGTACTAGAGGCCTGCACTGAGTGTTCGTGGGCTCAACTCGTGGCTCGCTGATACTCCAGCAATACAGTCTTGTACAGCTTACCGTTCGTGGGATCAACTCGTGGCTCGCTGATACCCTAGCAATACAGTCTTGTACAGCTTACCGTTCGTGGGCTCAACTCGTGGCTCGCTGATATTCCAGCAATACAGTCTTGTACATCTTACCGTTCGTGGGCTCAACTCGTGGCTCGCTGATACCCTAGCAATACAGTCTTGTACAGCTTACCGTTCGTGGGCTCAACTCGTGGCTCGCTGATACTCCAGCAATACAGTCTTGTACATCTTACCGTTCGTGGGCTCAACTCGTGGCTCGCTGATACTCCAGCAATACAGTCTTGTACATCTTACCGTTCGTGGGCTCAACACGTGGCTCGCTGATACTCCAACAATACAGTCTTGTACAGCTTACCGTTCGTGGGCTCAACTCGTGGCTCGCTGATACTCCAGCAATACAGTCTTGTACAGCTTACCGTTCGTGGGCTCAACTCGTGACTCGCTGATACTACATCCCTTTAATTTTTTAATGTTTCAATCAATCTTTTCGGTGAATCAAGCCACTTCATTAAGTGAAATTGATGCCTCCACTTCTATGGAAAACACCTTGCAACTTTTTTTGTGTATTCAAATTCCTGCAATTATCCAACTCGAGAACTCAAGTCTACTTTTTTACAACTACTTCATAAGATTATCGTGAACTTAATTTGAAGTTTGTTTAACTCCATACAAAAGCTTGGATTTTAAATATTCGTTCACTAAAACCGGACCACACTATCGGACTTTCCCCGAACAAGACATCGGACCGAGCAGGGAGAATGGAAAAGGGAGGTCGAAATGAGTAAATACGATAGTTAGTGGGGCTTCCAAACACCGCTGCGTTCAATTTGGACTCGAAGGCGAGCAACTTACAGAGCTCTGTGATGAAAGCTCAAAGAGAAGTCTTGTTTGGGGTCCGATAGGGACCTTTTCGCCTGACCCAAGCACAACCGCTGATGCCACCGCGAGCTCAAGAGTTCACTTAGTTAATTAGCGGAGTTCAGTTCTAATATGGAATGGTCCGTTCGAAATATATTACGATTTATTACCAAATATTGAAGACGTCCAATATTGTGGAACTCATCCCATCCCTTGCACCACCATAAAGTGAACAGAAATGACACGATACGTTATATCGTGGTTAGGCCTCTAAAAGAGTAGAAGAAAAAATTGGATAGTTTGTTGGCTTCGCTTCGGAGGGAGCGTGCAAAATTTAAAGAAAAGACTACTGGAAAAGGTAGATACTGACTAAATATACTGTGGGCTTTTGTAACTTTTTGAGTGTAAAGCTTTCTTTAACACATTCAGCGCCGCCAATAAGGGTGTTGTCATTGCCTGTGGGGCCAAACCGATTTGATGGAGTTTTACGTTTTGGGCCGCGTATCAGAAATGATATACACACTATGGTTCGTCCCGGACCACGTGTATTATTTCTGATACACATGTAACGTTTCAGTTAGGGTTATACGTATCCAATTGGAACACGCAGACTATGTTTTTACCATTATAACTGTGTTCTCCTGGCTCTGGACTACCACTACGCCATATAGGGGCCCAGGCCGTATCAGTCAGGTGTACAATGACATTGAAATAACACTTTTGAGTATGAAATATATTTTACTTGAAATAACATCAATGAAAGATTATAAAAGTAATAAAATGTTACGATTTCTTATAGTAAAGACAATTACAATCCTACTCTACAATACAAGATAATAAAATATTCAATATCATGTCACAAAAACACATCTAGCTCAGAAACCAACCAACCTATCTATTCTCGCGAAACATTATTTTTTATAAAAGTATGTATAAAATATAGACTATTTAAAATTATACTTTGTTATAAAAATTGATAAAACCTTATATTAAACTAAATCAAGGGATAATTGTATTTTAAGTGAGTAAAATACACGATTTTACGAGGATCATAAATACACACACAACATAATCCTTAATATTTCAGTTAAAACACATGTATTTCCCAATTTAAAGCTATTAGGATGTTTCTTTCATTTTAAACACCACTCTTAGCCCCTAACGTAAAAAACATTTTTTATGGTTGCCAGAAACGGTAACATGCTTGTGTATCAGATACACGTGGGCTACGTGGCCCCGCAAGGCAGTTGGGCGTGTATATAATAAGATACACACGGCGTTGTACGAATTAAGTCCGTGTCTTTTTTAATATCCTTCCCTTAACGAAAGCCTGCGAAGTTTTAAGTCTGACATGAACGCATGTCTACCATGGTCTATCCTCTCTTTGAGCAGCACCGTTTCCCACCAATGACGACTCCATTCTTTGTAATGTTTTTTGTATACTGCTAAATGTAAATAAATATAAGCAACTGCAGCAGCCTCCATTTTCATCACTTACTACTATAATTCATATACTTCAACGAAAAAAATTATCTTTTTCCAGCAGGCCTGCACATCAGCAACTGACAGAATAAGCCCCGCTCAGTGGTTTTCGCGCTCAACCTGCTTTGTCCGATGCCTCGTTCGGGCAAATGTTTTGTACTTTGCGATACGCTCTTAGATATCTGAGCGATGGTTTGCCACTGGGGCCCGCACTTGCTCCAATTTTATTCAACGTGTATACTGCTGACATCCCAATCACCAAGTCTAGACAATTTATATATGCAGACGATATTGTTTTAGCTTATTGACACAAGGACTTCACAGCTACTGAAGAAGCACTCTCAAACGAGCTTGTAACCCTCGAAGACTATTTCAGAACCTGGAAGCTGAATCCTAACCCGTCAAAAACCGAAGTAGCCTGCTTCCACCTAAGTAATCGACTGGCTAATCGAAAATCAAACATCTTTCTAAATAGTGTAAAACTCCACCACAATGATCATCCAAAGTACCTGGGAGTAACGTTAGATGGATCGCTGACGTTTAAAAGCCATCTTCAAAAAAAAGCAGCTAAAATTAACCAGCACCTCCCCATTATCCAGGATCTCCCACGTCAGAACGGTCGCTTAAAATCTCGAAACCCATCTCTACTGCTTCCCAGTTGAGCAGATGAAATTTCTCGCCCAACACTAGCTGGGCCATAGGATGGAACAGTTTTGATGGACGAAACACACGATCGTTCATACCTTTGACGGACGAGGTAAACGATCCGTCAATACCTGTATGTGGGATGAACCTCTCACGTAGGAAATGAACATTATTGAATCCGTCCCAAACTGGAGTTAGCAGATGTAACTACTGGAAATACAAATGGGGATTGACAGTAGATCAGTTATGTGATTGCGGGAAGTCTATCCAAACAATGGATCACTTAGTTTCAGAATGCCCCTTGCACTGTTTTACGGAGGGATTAGCTAGCGTAAATAGAATCAGTGACGCAGGTCTTAAAGGCTTGATGGATTGGATTTAGCTTTGTGACAGGAGATTATTTCCTATTTATTTATTTATTTTTAATTTTTATTATAATGTAATGACTTGAACTCTTTTCCAAGTATAAAACTCAGCTTTTACATAATTTTAAACTGAACAAAAAAATTTTAGCTGAATAAAATAGCATATGATATATATACAGGGTGGAAAACATCTGGAAACGCTTTCACAACAAGGTTATTTTTTCATAGATAATTTAAATGTTTTAAATAATTGTGTTCCATAAAGTATAATTTTTTATCAGAATAATTTAATTAAAACCGATAGAAATAATTATAGTACAAACTACTATATTTGTTTTTTACTATGATTATTAATATTTACAAAATTGATTTCTCAGCTATTTATCATTCGATTTTATCAAACAAGGTATCGTTGGATTTGTCTGTAAATTCTACATTTTTTACCATTCGTCAATATTTGTTTTAATCAAAACGGATTTCATGAAATTTGACATTACAAATTTTAAATGGACGCGCTTCTTGGAACGGCTTTAGTTATAACAAAGAAATGTTAGATTCATTTTAACTACTACGACACACATGATGTTTCTAACTCAAATAGATCTTGAGTTGTGAAAAAATTTGTAAAAAACACATATATACCGATAGACAGAAATCTTAGACATTTTAGACATATGGTTGTATGGTTTTTTGTTTGTCTTGACTCAAGGAACATATCTACAATTTATTTAAAGAGAGTTCACTAACACCCTGTATATGTATATTAACTCTACAAATAAAAAACATAAAAAAGTCATGTTTTTCTAATGAAAAGCATTATTTTCACTTGTTGAATCCACAGTGTGCAAACAGACGAGACAGTGACCAGAGTACACAGTTGAGAGCCAGCCTCATGCGTCGAGCATCAACTGTACGCAAGACACCTCCATATAATACACGGATACCGTTCAAAAACATCTCGCCATGAAAACAATTTGCTAGGCACATTTCACTGACGAGGGTAGTTTATATATCGAGAACATAAGTTTTATGATTGCAATGACATAGAAGACTGTCCGCTCTTATTGATCCCCTGAAGCCGGGTTTCCTGTTTGGTGAAATTCGTTCAAATGTTTTGTTTTCACACCTAGCGGCAGCGGCCCGTCTGTCTCTTCAACACACGCTGAAGCTACAGTCTGTATACGGTAGGGTGGCGCACGGACCCGCCAGCTACCTGTGTCGGTCCTTTCCTCCCCCCGGCGCTCGCGGCTGTTTCCTTAATGAGTCACCAACTAGCCCCTCTAATAGAATTATTAACTTTTTTTACTTTCTCATAATATATCAATTTTAATAGAACATTTGTAAAGTACTAACAAAACTAAGAAAAGTGATATAAAACACGATGTGCTTTGATTATAAATAATGGTCGAAAGTTATTTTTTAGCCGGAATACTGTATGATTTGTTAAATGTTTTACATTTCTCATACAACGTTATCATGATACGATATTATTTTAAGAGTACTTTGAAATAAGGTACGGTACTCTTGCCTTCTCCCATAGTCGTGCAGTGTGCAGATATGGGACATGGGACAACAAGACTGGTTAGGACATTGAACTTGTTGATGACTAACCGTAGTCTAATATGTGCGCTAATATTTTTCCGCGAAGGGGTTGGTGATTCACCACTCTTAGCAGTAATGGTTGTCCAGGGTGCCAGGGTAGTTTTCAGTTAGATGTGGATACTTCCCGGGATAACTTGTAACGAATACATTACACATAGTTGGTTTATTTATTATTTTTTTAATTGTTTAAATAGTTTAATTTTTTTCCAAGTGATATTTTTTTGTTTAGTGAATGTTTTAATTTTTTGTGCACGATTATGCCGCCATCAAGTGAAAAACGTGGGTTTACTTATAACTCTCAAGCCAGAACTATAATTGCATCGGTGTTACATTACTTTGAGCGGGAACGTGACAACAAAGGTCCATTATTAGATGTGAAAAAAGTATCTGAAAGAGTGGTCGCCGCATGTAACATTTCACGAAGAACATGGGTGCGGATCAAGTCGCAACTAAAACAAGCAGTGGAAAATGAAGGAAACTCTAGTGTCAACCCTCAAAGTTTTGAAGAAACGGATCAATCACCAATACCTGAATCAGCTGTAAGTAATAAATCCAGGCAAAATACTCCTAGACCTACCATCCCTAAGCTTACTACCCCAAGAAGAAGAAAACCATACAAGTCAATAGTTACACAGCTAGACGATTTTGAGAAAACTGCAATTAGAAACCACGTTTTTAGCTACTACAGACGCCGAGAAGTCCCTACCCTCCGAAAGTTAAAAGTAAGTTTACGAACAGCGGGTTTGTTTGATGGTTGTATACGAACACTGGCAAAAATTTTGAAAACTATCGGATTTAAATGGAAAAAGTTAGACAATAGAAAAGTTCTCATGGAGAAACCCTCAGTTGCTCTTGCTAGGTGCCGATATTTGCGAAAAATTCGGGAAATTGACTATAAAAAAGTTATTTTTCTGGATGAAACATGGATCAACGCCAACACTTCGAAAGACTCAGGATGGACAAATGACAGTGTAAAGTGTTCTGTAAATGCCCCTTTAGGAAAAGGAAAACGTTTAATAATTTGCCATGCAGGAGGCTTTAACGGCTGGATCAAGTCGCCACCTCTGATATTCCAGTCAAAAAAAAACGGTCGAATATCACGAGGAAATGAATTCCGAAGTCTTTGAGGGTTGGTTTTTTGAGGTTCTCCTGAAGTCTATTCCAGCTGGTTCGACAATAGTAATGGACAACGCACCTTACCACTCTCAAGTAGCCAACAAAGCGCCAACATCTGGCTCACGAAAGTGTGAAATGGAGGAATGGCTGAAAACTCGCGGCATTTCATATTCACCAGACATGCGGAAGCCAGAACTATACAGTCTTGTAAAGCTGCATAAGGAACAAAGAAAATCTTACGTAATAGATAAAGAAGCCTGTAAGCGTGGGTTTAAAGTAATCAGACTGCCACCGTACCACTGTAATTACAATCCAATTGAGCTGGTTTGGTCAACTTTGAAGCGGTATGTAGCAGCAAGGAATACTACATTTAAATTGAACGATGTTCAGGATTTGTTTATGGCAGCTGTAAACTCCTTCGCCTCAGAAGATTGGCGCAAATGCGTTGAACACGTCAAGAAAGAAGTCGAAGCAGACTGGACAAACGAAGGACTTGATGACGTCAGTGTCCAAGAACTAGTCATTAATCTGGCCCCTGGTGAATCGGATGACAGTGACTGGGATACCAGCGATGACGATGACGATCTGGGAGTGTCACCTCTAGAGTAATCAGGTAAAATAAAAAATAAAATCTATTTACCTAGACAATTTTATTGGACGTAATATATATGATTACAAAAAGGGTATAAAAATATGATAATAGTATACAGTAAAACAAAATAATTATCTTCAAATTTACAGAGACTTTAAACGTTTTTTTTAATATAAGTAGAGTATAATAAGATATTACTACTTCTTTATTAGTCATGACAATAAGGTTGCGATGATTGATGAATAGCGGGTACTGTAACATTTCAATGTATGCTTTAAAACATTTTAATGTCATTAGAACTAGTAATAAAATATAACGAATGGTAAAAAATTAACTGCAATCTTAAAATATTGTATATTGGTTTTAGCGCGATTTTGTTTTATTTCAGTGTCACACGGAAACAACATGGAAGATAAATGGAAAATGCTCAACTTCTGGACACTAAATACTTTGGCTTGAAGAAGATTACTGGGAGTAATATAAAATAATGTTGATTTATTAATCAAATAAACTGTAAAGTATGTAGTGTTGCCTATTTAATGATATTTTGGCTGATTAAATAGTATGCGATAACATAGTTTTAAATTATTCTACCTTTTTTCAAAGAACTCTTAAAATAATATTGTATCAAGATTAGGGAATTATGAGAAATATAAAACATTTAACAAATCATACAGTATTCCGGCTAAAAAATAACTTTCGACCATTTCGTTATTTATAATCAAAGCGCATCGTGTTTTATATCACTTTTCTTAGTTTTGTTAGTACTTTAGAAATATTCTATTAAAATTGAGATATTATGAGAAAGTAAAAAAAGTTAATAATTCTATTAGAGGGGCTAGTTGGTGACTCATTATGGAAACAGCCGCGAGCGCCGGGGGGAGGAAAGGACAAACACAGGTAGCTGGCGGGTCCGTGCGCCACCCTACCGTATACAGACTGTAATAATACACCAAAATCGTCCGAGGGCTTGTCTGAAACCAAACACCGTTAGATAGTAGCGCAGGTTCACGTCTACTTGGCAGATTCTGTTTGTTTCTTCAGTCAGTGGTAATACACGATCGGCTACATGAAGATGAATATTATGTGAAAGTAAACGTTACCAGACACCTGTGTCGCCATCTTTCTTGTTCCCACGACATCTCGTCTGTGACGTCACTGTGCAGTCTGCACGACTTGTGGACGGATCTATTTATCTAAAATCAACTAACTGACAGCAGGTTTCGTTGTTACTGATAAACGACTAACAAATATATAATTTGGAATTTCACTTTTAAAAACATTCGCAGCAACCGTTCAACATTTGTAATTCTAGGAGTTGTTACAAAGATAAACTACTCCAGATTACTCCACTTTTATAAATTTATTTTTCGTACTGTATACATTTTTTACAGAGTTTAATTTGAACAAACATTATTACGTTTAAGTTAACTGTCACACAAAAATACATTCAGTTATGTACGGTTAATGAGAATACGACGTGTCCGAGAACACTAAAACACGGTTTCGTACACTAAAAACGTCTAGGTCTTGGTTTTTATCATTATTTGAAGAATGAAGATAATACTTCTTTTAGGTAATCAAATCTGCATAGTTACAAAAATGCACTTAGACGCAATGACTTCGTTATCTAAAAGCAATAAATGTGAAACTAAAACATTAAAGTTAATAATTGTCACAAATAATTGATTATGGAATAGTTCTTATGATCGACGAGTTGTGTATTTTAGTTGAATTGTTTATTGATTTAAAACGACAAATCACGCAATACACACTAACACTACACAGGGGCTGACCCAAGACAAAAAATGCCCATCAGTTGAGTAAATGTCAAAAGTGGTCCTTTTTGGAACATTTACAGTACTGATTGTTTTCCAATTCGGTCCAAGTCAAACCCGGCTGCCAACTACAGCTACACTAGTGTAGATGTCGCCTGCTCGGTACAAGTCAAACCCGGCTGCCAACTACAGCTACTCTAGTGTAGATGGCGCCTGCTCGGTACAAGTCAAAACCGGCTGCCAACTACAGCTACACTAGTGTAGATGACGCCTGCTCGGTACAAGTCAAACCCGGCTGCCAACTACAGCTACACTAGTGTAGATGGCGCCTGCTCCGTACAAGTCAAAACCGGCTGCCAACTACAGCTACACTAGCGTAGATGGCGCCTGCTCGGTACAAGTCAAACCCGGCTGCCAACTACAGCTACACTAGTGTAGATGGCGCCTGCTCGGTACAAGTTAAACACGGCTGCCAACTACAGCTACACTAGTGTAGATGGCGCCTGCTCGGTACAAGTCAAAACCAGCTGCCAACTACAGCTACACTAGTTAAGTGTTAAAACTAAGAAATACTTATTCGTTATTTACAAGACTATTTGTAGTTTTTGACCTATTTTGTAACTCTTCCTTTTCTTTGAAACAACTATTTGAAAAACGTTTTCACGAAATGTTCAAATTCGTTTTTATCAACATTAATGTTTACACAACTGTAACTAAATATATTTACACATTTAGGAATATTAATTTTTTTTCATTAAATCCATTCGTTCTTCTGTGGATATAATTTCTTTCCTAGATTCTTCACTTGAGCCTCCGCTGTACAAATCCGATGAGTGGTCTCCCGACTAGGTAAGCGGATTAGTGACCAGTGACACGGGCCGAGTGGAGTCAACATAGTGCAACCTGCGACAGGTACGACTACATCAGGTAACGTTTGTACGTTACGTTTACGTCGGGGCGATGCAGCGGTGATTGCGTGTCCGGTGGCGGTGATGAGCCATATCCGTTGGGTCGGACGGGTAAATCAATACACCACGGCAACGTGCGGACCTGCCCCAACACGTGACTACGAGTAGAACGTAATGCAATCATACTTGACTGACACTCTGTCGACTCATTAACTTTGCTTATCTAAGATGAGCAATACTAGATCCATAATATTGTTATCTTAATGACGACACATTCCTGAATTGCTTTTTATCAACGACTTGCATTGTTATCAAATCACAGCAGTGTTGTGGCTCAAGATTTCCTCATATTGTGGTGGACATGTGGTATAGCCTGGAATCTTCTTTGAAGTTGCATTGAATATTAATTGTAAATCTGATTCAGATGCATGATTGACGATGTGGTATGGAAATATTAACATAAAAAGAATAAATATCCATATTTAGTTTGTTGTTAGAAATATGCCTGATAATATATCGTACGGCCTTCTATAGTCATTGAGGTGAGAAATACACTACAGTAGGAGGAAAGAAATTATAAAATTGCACGCGTAGGTTGATACATTCGATGTGACATGCAGTGTCCTGGCGTCCATTTTGAAAATTGTAAAAGGGAAATCACCAAGTACAAGATGCAGGATCTGTGTGGTTAGCATAAATAATCGATACGGCGCCGTGCAGTCACTAATATGTACGCCGCCTCCAGCCACCACGCCGCCCACGTGGTAAGAAAGTAGCATTGCAATGCCCATCGCTAACACATAGTCCAAATTTTTGTCTTATAAGACTAATTCATTTTGACGAATGCTTTTTGACTAATTCATATACAATGCCGTTGAGCAAATTTGTACAATTCTAACTCGAACGACCGCTGTGAAGTAATCATCCACCAGAGTTGTGGCTGTGTCTTATAATACATTCTGAAACAGGAACTAACAAAACCCATACAGGTATTGTAGTTATATTGACGCGCCCACACTGAATAAACGTACAGTGATATTATCGATATCACGTTAGAATTATTCGATACCATTACTAATATATTTACTGTACTAAGATCTCATTTCTTTTCTAACAGCTGTTTCGTGTACTGTACATAAAAGAACGAGAAAAAAAGGCATCAACGAGATTTAAGACTTGTAGAAGAATTTATAAAAAGGAACGCAACATAATTTTCCCTTACACATTACACCAAGGTGATGATAAATAAATATAAAGCTGAGAACAAGATTTGTATTTATATTTGATAAAATAAAACATTTTCACAAAAACTGCATGTAAAGCGAGCCATAGACGGACGAACCCGGTTCACTGAACTTGGTTCGGCAAGTAAGTTCGTACTCGTCGCCCTCCACACACGGCGTGACGTGAAAAGGGGAAGTGGTCTTATACTCAGAGAAAATATATTGAATGACTATGAATACTATTAGATAATGAACGAGGTTGTCACTGAGACAGTGGGATTGTCAGCGACGAAGTATTTTATGTAGTGCCAAGGTTTTTGTCTACATCCGCTCTTCAGATTTCATGGATTCCTTTACTTTTTTAAATCTTTGCTTACGATTCTCAATTCCAACTTTGAGGAACGTTAAGTCAGCATTAGGAATGGATCCTATAATCAAGGCAAAAGGTTATTTAATGCATTATCACGCACTAACAAGACTTTTGACTTCCCACAAACACGGGTACCCCATAAATGCTTCTATATAATCACTGAGGAACGCAGGGTTCATTAAGTTGACTGTCCGTGTAGGACATTTTGATTACAGTAATGATAAACTGTTGAAAACACAAATATTACTCACTCAAGCAGAACCGAATAGAACTGACAAGATGGCGAATAAGGTTCGTAGCTCTCCACACACGACCGAGTTGTCGAACTCGATGGAAATGTAAGTTCGTGGCGAACTTGGGTCACCGTTGTCCATACACGGATGTAAAATGGAGTGAAATGTACAACTTTTCAAAACGGGATAGATAATGTACATGTATCCTTGCTTATATATGTGTGTGTGTATAAAATAACGGTCGTCTGTAAATAGGTTAGTTTAGTTGTACAGTGAAACCGTATACAGTATCGACAAACGTTTGTTCACAACTTCAAGTGTGGGCAATTGCCATTGTTGGAGGAGCGATGATCTTCGACTGCCAGTGCACTTTCACTTCTGTAATTAGCAGAACGAACCAACTAGTACTAGCAGTCAGCTGTACTCGGCAAGCACGATTAACCCTCTATAGATCCTCCACATCTCCATAAATTAAATGTTAGTCGAATATATGTAGGTACTTCATAACGTTAAAAGAATATTTTTTAACAATCAATAAATTACCTTCACCGTCTGATTTTATAAATAATTTTTTAGCGGTTGGTACGGTTAAACATTTTTTGGACACTTCGTCATTGGGGGAGAAAATTATACACGCATACAGGACGTTTCTGCGTGATATAATACTTCCCACAAATGTACTGAAGTGAAAAATTAATTAAAGATATTAATAAATCAACAAAGATGATATCTAACGATCAGATGTTAAATGGACACATACTATGTGATACTTCAACAAGGTTAAACAACAATATATTAATAAATCAACAAAGATGATATCTAACGATGAGATGTTAAATGGACACATACTATGTGATACTTCAACAAGGTTAAACAACAATATATTAATAAATCAACAAAGATGATATCTAACGATGAGATGTTAAATGGACACATACTATGTGATACTTCAACAAGGTTAAACAACAATATATTAATAAATCAACAAAGATGATATCTAACGATGAGATGTTAAATGGACACATACTATGTGATACTTCAACATGGTTAAACAACAATATATTAATAAATCAACAAAGATGATATCTAACGATCAGATGTTAAATGGACACATACTATGTGATACTTCAACAAGGTTAAACAACAATATATTAATAAATCAACAAAGATGATATCTAACGATCAGATGTTAAATGGACACATACTATGTGATACTTCAACAAGGTTAAACAACAATATATTAATAAATCAACAAAGATGATATCTAACGATGAGATGTTAAATGGACACATACTATGTGATACTTCAACAAGGTTAAACAACAATATATTAATAAATCAACAAAGATGATATCTAACGATCAGATGTTAAATGGACACATACTATGTGATACTTCAACAAGGTTAAACAACAATATATTAATAAATCAACAAAGATGATATCTAACGATCAGATGTTAAATGGACACATACTATGTGATACTTCAACAAGGTTAAACAACAATATATTAATAAATCAACAAAGATGATATCTAACGATGAGATGTTAAATGGACACATACTATGTGATACTTCAACAAGGTTAAACAACAATATATTAATAAATCAACAAAGATGATATCTAACGATGAGATGTTAAATGGACACATACTATGTGATACTTCAACAAGGTTAAACAACAATATATTAATAAATCAACAAAGATGATATCTAACGATCAGATGTTAAATGGACACATACTATGTGATACTTCAACAAGGTTAAACAACAATATATTAATAAATCAACAAAGATGATATCTAACGATGAGATGTTAAATGGACACATACTATGTGATACTTCAACAAGGTTAAACAACAATATATTAATAAATCAACAAAGATGATATCTAACGATCAGATTTTAAATGGACACATACTATGTGATACTTCAACAAGGTTAAACAACAATATATTAATAAATCAACAAAGATGATATCTAACGATGAGATGTTAAATGGACACATACTATGTGATACTTCAACAAGGTTAAACAACAATATATTAATAAATCAACAAAGATGATATCTATCGATGAGATGTTAAATGGACACATACTATGTGATACTTCAACAAGGTTAAACAGCAATATATTAATAAATCAACAAAGATGATATCTAACGATGAGATGTTAAATGGACACATACTATGTGATACTTCAACAAGGTTAAACAACAATATATTAATAAATCAACAAAGATGATATCTAACGATGAGATGTTAAATGGACACATACTATGTGATACTTCAACAAGGTTAAACAACAATATATTAATAAATCAACAAAGATGATATCTAACGATCAGATGTTAAATGGACACATACTATGTGATACTTCAACAAGGTTAAACAACAATATATTAATAAATCAACAAAGATGATATCTAACGATCAGATGTTAAATGGACACATACTATGTGATACTTCAACAAGGTTAAACAACAATATATTAATAAATCAACAAAGATGATATCTAACGATCAGATGTTAAATGGACACATACTAAGTGATACTTCAACAAGGTTAAACAACAATATATTAATAAATCAACATAGATGATATCTAACGATCAGATGTTAAATGGACACATACTATGTGATACTTCAACAAGGTTAAACAACAATATATTAATAAATCAACAAAGATGATATCTAACGATCAGATGTTAAATGGACACATACTATGTGATACTTCAACAAGGTTAAACAACAATATATTAATAAATCAACAAAGATGATATCTAACGATCAGATGTTAAATGGACACATACTATGTGATACTTCAACAAGGTTAAACAACAATATATTAATAAATCAACAAAGATGATATCTAACGATGAGATGTTAAATGGACACATACTATGTGATACTTCAACAAGGTTAAACAACAATATATTAATAAATTAACAAAGATGATATCTAACGATCAGATGTTAAATGGACACATACTATGTGATACTTCAACAAGGTTAAACAACAATATATTAATAAATCAACAAAGATGATATCTAACGATCAGATGTTAAATGGACACATACTATGTGATACTTCAACAAGGTTAAACAACAATATATTAATAAATCAACAAAGATGATATCTAACGATCAGATGTTAAATGGACACATACTATGTGATACTTCAACAAGGTTAAACAACAATATATTAATAAATCAACAAAGATGATATCTAACGATCAGATGTTAAATGGACACATACTATGTGATACTTCAACAAGGTTAAACAACAATATATTAATAAATCAACAAAGATGATATCTAACGATGAGATGTTAAATGGACACATACTATGTGATACTTCAACAAGGTTAAACAACAATATATTAATAAATCAACAAAGATGATATCTAACGATCAGATGTTAAATGGACACATACTATGTGATACTTCAACAAGGTTAAACAACAATATATTAATAAATCAACAAAGATGATATCTAACGATCAGATGTTAAATGGACACATACTATGTGATACTTCAACAAGGTTAAACAACAATATATTAATAAATCAACAAAGATGATATCTAACGATCAGATGTTAAATGGACACATACTATGTGATACTTCAACAAGGTTAAACAACAATATATTAATAAATCAACAAAGATGATATCTAACGATCAGATGTTAAATGGACACATACTATGTGATACTTCAACAAGGTTAAACAACAATATATTAATAAATCAACAAAGATGATATCTAACGATGAGATGTTAAATGGACACATACTATGTGATACTTCAACAAGGTTAAACAACAATATATTAATAAATCAACAAAGATGATATCTAACGATCAGATGTTAAATGGACACATACTATGTGATACTTCAACAAGGTTAAACAACAATATATTAATAAATCAACAAAGATGATATCTAACGATCAGATGTTAAATGGACACATACTATGTGATACTTCAACAAGGTTAAACAACAATATATTAATAAATCAACAAAGATGATATCTAACGATCAGATGTTAAATGGACACATACTATGTGATACTTCAACAAGGTTAAACAACAATATATTAATAAATCAACAAAGATGATATCTAACGATCAGATGTTAAATGGACACATACTATGTGATACTTCAACAAGGTTAAACAACAATATATTAATAAATCAACAAAGATGATATCTAACGATCAGATGTTAAATGGACACATACTATGTGATACTTCAACAAGGTTAAACAACAATATATTAATAAATCAACAAAGATGATATCTAACGATCAGATGTTAAATGGACACATACTATGTGATACTTCAACAAGGTTAAACAACAATATATTAATAAATCAACAAAGATGATATCTAACGATCAGATGTTAAATGGACACATACTATGTGATACTTCAACAAGGTTAAACAACAATATATTAATAAATCAACAAAGATGATATCTAACGATCAGATGTTAAATGGACACATACTATGTGATACTTCAACAAGGTTAAACAACAATATATTAATAAATCAACAAAGATGATATCTAACGATCAGATGTTAAATGGACACATACTATGTGATACTTCAACAAGGTTAAACAACAATATATTAATAAATCAACAAAGATGATATCTAACGATCAGATGTTAAATGGACACATACTATGTGATACTTCAACAAGGTTAAACAACAATATATTAATAAATCAACAAAGATGATATCTAACGATCAGATGTTAAATGGACACATACTATGTGATACTTCAACAAGGTTAAACAACAATATATTAATAAATCAACAAAGATGATATCTAACGATGAGATGTTAAATGGACACATACTATGTGATACTTCAACAAGGTTAAACAACAATATATTAATAAATCAACAAAGATGATATCTAACGATCAGATGTTAAATGGACACATACTATGTGATACTTCAACAAGGTTAAACAACAATATATTAATAAATCAACAAAGATGATATCTAACGATCAGATGTTAAATGGACACATACTATGTGATACTTCAACAAGGTTAAACAACAATATATTAATAAATCAACAAAGATGATATCTAACGATCAGATGTTAAATGGACACATACTATGTGATACTT
Organism: Stictocephala bisonia; assembly: GCA_035578905.1. NCBI lineage: Eukaryota > Metazoa > Arthropoda > Insecta > Hemiptera > Membracidae > Stictocephala > Stictocephala bisonia. The sequence goes on along the minus strand of JAQJVL010005321.1, from coordinate 3,523 downwards.
CAACAAGGTTAAACAACAATATATTAATAAATCAACAAAGATGATATCTAACGATCAGATGTTAAATGGACACATACTATGTGATACTTCAACAAGGTTAAACAACAATATATTAATAAATCAACAAAGATGATATCTAACGATCAGATGTTAAATGGACACATACTATGTGATACTTCAACAAGGTTAAACAACAATATATTAATAAATCAACAAAGATGATATCTAACGATCAGATGTTAAATGGACACATACTATGTGATACTTCAACAAGGTTAAACAACAATATATTAATAAATCAACAAAGATGATATCTAACGATCAGATGTTAAATGGACACATACTATGTGATACTTCAACAAGGTTAAACAACAATATATTAATAAATCAACAAAGATGATATCTAACGATGAGATGTTAAATGGACACATACTATGTGATACTTCAACAAGGTTAAACAACAATATATTAATAAATCAACAAAGATGATATCTAACGATCAGATGTTAAATGGACACATACTATGTGATACTTCAACAAGGTTAAACAACAATATATTAATAAATCAACAAAGATGATATCTAACGATCAGATGTTAAATGGACACATACTATGTGATACTTCAACAAGGTTAAACAACAATATATTAATAAATCAACAAAGATGATATCTAACGATCAGATGTTAAATGGACACATACTATGTGATACTTCAACAAGGTTAAACAACAATATATTAATAAATCAACAAAGATGATATCTAACGATCAGATGTTAAATGGACACATACTATGTGATACTTCAACAAGGTTAAACAACAATATATTAATAAATCAACAAAGATGATATCTAACGATCAGATGTTAAATGGACACATACTATGTGATACTTCAACAAGGTTAAACAACAATATATTAATAAATCAACAAAGATGATATCTAACGATCAGATGTTAAATGGACACATACTATGTGATACTTCAACAAGGTTAAACAACAATATATTAATAAATCAACAAAGATGATATCTAACGATCAGATGTTAAATGGACACATACTATGTGATACTTCAACAAGGTTAAACAACAATATATTAATAAATCAACAAAGATGATATCTAACGATCAGATGTTAAATGGACACATACTATGTGATACTTCAACAAGGTTAAACAACAATATATTAATAAATCAACAAAGATGATATCTAACGATCAGATGTTAAATGGACACATACTATGTGATACTTCAACAAGGTTAAACAACAATATATTAATAAATCAACAAAGATGATATCTAACGATGAGATGTTAAATGGACACATACTATGTGATACTTCAACAAGGTTAAACAACAATATATTAATAAATCAACAAAGATGATATCTAACGATCAGATGTTAAATGGACACATACTATGTGATACTTCAACAAGGTTAAACAACAATATATTAATAAATCAACAAAGATGATATCTAACGATGAGATGTTAAATGGACACATACTATGTGATACTTCAACAAGGTTAAACAACAATATATTAATAAATCAACAAAGATGATATCTAACGATCAGATGTTAAATGGACACATACTATGTGATACTTCAACAAGGTTAAACAACAATATATTAATAAATCAACAAAGATGATATCTAACGATCAGATGTTAAATGGACACATACTATGTGATACTTCAACAAGGTTAAACAACAATATATTAATAAATCAACAAAGATGATATCTAACGATGAGATGTTAAATGGACACATACTATGTGATACTTCAACAAGGTTAAACAACAATATATTAATAAATCAACAAAGATGATATCTAACGATGAGATGTTAAATGGACACATACTATGTGATACTTCAACAAGGTTAAACAACAATATATTAATAAATCAACAAAGATGATATCTAACGATGAGATGTTAAATGGACACATACTATGTGATACTTCAACAAGGTTAAACAACAATATATTAATAAATCAACAAAGATGATATCTAACGATCAGATGTTAAATGGACACATACTATGTGATACTTCAACAAGGTTAAACAACAATATATTAATAAATCAACAAAGATGATATCTAACGATGAGATGTTAAATGGACACATACTATGTGATACTTCAACAAGGTTAAACAACAATATATTAATAAATCAACAAAGATGATATCTAACGATCAGATGTTAAATGGACACATACTATGTGATACTTCAACAAGGTTAAACAACAATATATTAATAAATCAACAAAGATGATATCTAACGATCAGATGTTAAATGGACACATACTATGTGATACTTCAACAAGGTTAAACAACAATATATTAATAAATCAACAAAGATGATATCTAACGATCAGATGTTAAATGGACACATACTATGTGATACTTCAACAAGGTTAAACAACAATATATTAATAAATCAACAAAGATGATATCTAACGATGAGATGTTAAATGGACACATACTATGTGATACTTCAACAAGGTTAAACAACAATATATTAATAAATCAACAAAGATGATATCTAACGATGAGATGTTAAATGGACACATACTATGTGATACTTCAACAAGGTTAAACAACAATATATTAATAAATCAACAAAGATGATATCTAACGATGAGATGTTAAATGGACACATACTATGTGATACTTCAACAAGGTTAAACAACAATATATTAATAAATCAACAAAGATGATATCTAACGATCAGATGTTAAATGGACACATACTATGTGATACTTCAACAAGGTTAAACAACAATATATTAATAAATCAACAAAGATGATATCTAACGATCAGATGTTAAATGGACACATACTATGTGATACTTCAACAAGGTTAAACAACAATATATTAATAAATCAACAAAGATGATATCTAACGATGAGATGTTAAATGGACACATACTATGTGATACTTCAACAAGGTTAAACAACAATATATTAATAAATCAACAAAGATGATATCTAACGATCAGATGTTAAATGGACACATACTATGTGATACTTCAACAAGGTTAAACAACAATATATTAATAAATCAACAAAGATGATATCTAACGATGAGATGTTAAATGGACACATACTATGTGATACTTCAACAAGGTTAAACAACAATATATTAATAAATCAACAAAGATGATATCTAACGATCAGATGTTAAATGGACACATACTATGTGATACTTCAACAAGGTTAAACAACAATATATTAATAAATCAACAAAGATGATATCTAACGATCAGATGTTAAATGGACACATACTATGTGATACTTCAACAAGGTTAAACAACAATATATTAATAAATCAACAAAGATGATATCTAACGATCAGATGTTAAATGGACACATACTATGTGATACTTCAACAAGGTTAAACAACAATATATTAATAAATCAACAAAGATGATATCTAACGATCAGATGTTAAATGGACACATACTATGTGATACTTCAACAAGGTTAAACAACAATATATTAATAAATCAACAAGAGATACTAAAATA
>JAQJVL010005320.1:0-36278 GCA_035578905.1 Stictocephala bisonia | reverse complement strand
TATTGTTTCGTGTGTTGGAATGTTATGATGTTGTTAGTGCTAAGATTGTGAATATGGCAGCCTAAGGACTCTAGAATATGTGTATTGTGCATGTTTTTTTCTAACTAACTAACTGATCTATGTACATACACGTTTTATATTATGATATTTGAAGTATGGCCTACAAGACGGAGATGGACCAATGCTAGGACGGCATTTTTTGAAACTTGAATCCAGGTTTGTTCTTATATTTTTGTAGTTCCAGATCTCAACATCATTATTCAGATAGGGATCAATAATACCATAAGTCCAACAATAAACTCTTCATATCTATTCTAGAGTTGAAGAAAGACTTTTCAAGACGGTAACTCCTGAACTTAGGTGTTTAAAAACGTGATTGATGCCATCACTGAACTTAAAGTTTCTTTCAATGTAAATTTCTACAAGTTTAGTGACAGGAGAGGATTCTATTTGTAAATTCTTTTTGTAAAATGTAAATTGTAAAGAAAACATAACAAGAACAAGTTTGTCTGTATGATAAGATTCTATTAGTTTGATTCTCAATTATATTAATTTAATATTTTTTACTATGCACTACTAAAAATAGTATGTTTGGATATGACACACTCTGAGGAAACCTGTAAACACCATAAGTAGACAAGGAAGAGAGGATGACCTAGACAGTCGTGGCGAAGGACAGTGGAAAGAGAAATTCAGGAAGAAGGGAAGACCTGGGGAGAGATAAAGTGTTTGGCGTAGAACACAGTCCGGTGGAGGTTCTTCGTTGCAGCCTTACGTCCCCCCTAGAGTATTAAGGAAATCAGGTAGCTAAATAATTTTAGAAAAATACTCATCAAGTAAGATGTAGGCCTATGATTTTTCGTGAGCTTTTACTTCAAGTTGTGATCAACTATAAGACATAATTGAAAAAAAGTTTCATCCACAAACAAACGTACCCTACTCCCTCATCGAACACATGAAAAGGAAGATCTTTGATAAATAGAAGAATTGCACCCGGAGAAACAGCGAACATGATTCAAATCGAGGGAGGAAATATACAACGCCTTCATTAGAATTTTAGATGTATCAAGAATATGTTACCTGCTTATGCATATTTATGGAAAAATATGTATAAACAGGTACATTTTATAGTGATCATTTTATTGGAGCGTATGGTAAATGGGAAGGGGTGTGTTATTGTGAGGGGGTGGAGGTGGTTAGTTAATTGTTCATCCCGTAAGAATCGGCAATATCCATTAGTGTCTATAAATCTTTACTTCCGTTATAAATCATGTTGGGCTAAGCTCTGAAATATAACAGGAATGTGGTGTTAGGTTCTCACAAAAGGTAAATTGAATTTTAATGAAAATAATAGTTATGGTACATAGATTCGTACTAAGAATATAAATTGTATTATAAAAAAGCTAAAGATTCTTAGTTTGATCCCAATCAGAGTCGTAACACATTTTGAGAGGGTTCAGGTGATAACCACCGACTGTTAATTTTCATTGGGCTATTTATAAACACTTCTTCCTAAAGTCGGCCTTAGTTGTAACAATGATTACATTAGCTTATCTTTATTCATTACACTTAAATCAATATTCCCATATATTGACGATCGGTGTCATTAGAATAAACAGACAAATATCATAATACTATTTTTAATGGAATTTTCAAACGACAATTTCATGCTTTAAAATATACTTCGTACAATAGCACGATACTTGATATAATTCGTAGACACTATCACGGTCAATGTAAGTAATTATATACGTCTGTAAACATTTTAGGTATTTTATTCTTACTAGAATAAAACGTGTTTAGTGTAAAACACGATTAAAATATATGATATCACTTTAAGCCAGCCATTTTTATATCAATTCCGAAAACCTACCTCTTACACTCTGTATTATACAAGTAATGTTTACTCAAAGTTCTAATAAGTTGAGATTATATTTCGTAGTGAGAACGATGTTTAGATCTTCAAATTATATCTTATTTTGTGAGTAAATAGTATGTAATACATAAAAACTGTTCTTAAATCCAAAAAGGTGATAATGACATAATAATTGTCGAGATGGTGGGAAATTCCATACATATTTATGTGACCATTTGTAACTGTGTACTACACATCGAGTTTCAAGTATAACTATAATAGACCGATAAAATATTTAACATTATTTGTTCAGATAAATAATACCTTAGATAGTAATAGTTGATTGTTTTAGTTTTTATACTTTGTAATATTATTCATATTTAAAATCATACTTTACTTGTTACCTATTCAGTATTACACTCTAAGATAGTAACTATATATATAATTTAAACAGCAGACCAATTTATGACTTAACACTTATCAATATTCACATCCTTTACTTTATAAAAAGAATTTGATTAACGATGAAATACAGCTCATTTTATGAATGGTAAGATAAACCTGCCTGGTCTCATCGACCTTTTCGTATTTTTCAATTCACCCTGACACATCTTCAGAGTAAACTCTCTTCAATTACTCTTCCCGCAAACTTGAATATCAATATTTTTGTATCTCGTAAATATTTTGTTACATTATTTAGTTTTAAAAACCAAACTATGAAATATATTTGGTGAGAAGTACGAGCAAGTAAAGCATTAGAAAATGCAATTCCATATAAGTATATTACTTAAGTGTAGATTTTAGTAAAATGCGTATATCATCATGAGAACCGAGCAAGAATTTGTAATTTTTTTTAATTTGGTAACAAATATATTTACCATGAAAAATATCTTTTTCTCTTGATGGTTAATTAAATTTGTAATATAATATTTGTAACACATTGAACATACGTTAAACTATCCAAAATTATTTTTTAAAAAATGCCGATGTTTTATCAGAACTTTTATAATATACTACAAGTTTATTAAGAATTTAAAACTCATTGGACATATAATGTAGAAGGAAACCAGTATAGATAGTAAAATTTATATTATTTTTTCAATAGTTATTAATGCTTTTATTTTTTTTACTTTAAGTTTTGTTTGTACAAAATAAAAATAAATGTAAGAGGATGCAATTTGCATAATGGATAAAGGATAATAAAAGTATAAAGGATATATTATTTATCCTTGTCCAGGTTTTGTGTGTGTATAGACTTTGAGTGACTTTAAATTTGGTTTGTTATTCTGCTTACAGTGGACAAAACATTAGTAAAAATAAATGTATTATTTTCATTTTAGACTTTCGTTTACTGATAAATATTGTTTAGCATAAATTAAGTTGAGGAAGACCAAGGATGTTGGACATTTGCCATCATTAGGTGAAAAATACCAATCATGACGTTACGATTTGGTAAAACCCAAATCTTTTTCAAGTGCTAGAAACTAAATTACATCTACACAAACATGTTATAAAACTACGTTCTTAAACTAATAAACTTATCTATATTAATAATTATCTATATTTTAACATCTACATCATGAAAAATATTTGGGTTTTACCAAATCGAAACGTCGTGATTGGTATTTTCACGTAATGATGGCAAATGTCCAACAACATTTGTCTTCCTCATTTGATACTCCATCATTAACAAATTTCAAAATAAATTAAGTCACAAACTAAGAAGAAATTATAATATTTTTGCATTGTGTGATGATGTACTAAAGTAATACCAAACAAAGTTAATTTGACAACCAAAAACAGATGGTGTCCTTATAAAGTGCAGTGTTTAGATTGGAAGTTCAATGAGTAAAAAATGACGAAGTAACACATATTTTTAACTATATAACCTCTTTAGCAATGTACAATGAAACAAAAGCAGAGATACAGTACGCTCACCAACGTTGCTGGGTTCAACAAAATCTTTTGTTCACTGCTCATTGTCTGAGCCCACCCCGTGTTAAGTAAATATTAAAATCTTACGGACCTTCAAAGCTAAAATGTTTTTATACTTTTTTCTTATAAAGTAGTGAAATGAAATGAAAATTAATGAGTTTTATTTTATTTTCGGTGAAGTATTAATTTTTTTATCAAGTTGCATTTATTGTTTGATATTGTTAAACTTCTTATAGCAAAAATATCGTATAATATGTTTTAGAAAAAGAAAAATGTACATATACGAGTCTAGTAAAACCTAACAAACGTTGAACCAATTAATCAGACCATCATACCTATTTTAACACAAACGACCAATATAAAATGTACATATATTGAAGCTGTTAAGATTATTTATTACTTAACCTAGCCAATTAGTGTGATTTTATGTTGTTTGAAGATAAATAACAAACTAAATGTTAACTTAAACTAAACTATAAAATCTTACATAAAATTCTGTATTTAAATTAGCGCTACTTACATTACATGTCACTGACAGCCCAAATAAACAAGTTATAATTGAATTTCATCTCACCAATTAAGTTAAGTTAATAGTATATCAAAATAAAATGTTCTGTACTCACTAAAATGATGCATTATTTGTCACCATGATAACTTTAAAGTAACATGTTAGCCATGTTTGGAGATTATAGCAACATGATTTACAATAATTTGAAAGTATCAATGAGTATCAACGATTATTAAGTATTGGTACGCTTTAGAGTCATTATTTTAACATTGTTTATGTAAAGTGGAGGAATATACAGTAGATTTGTTAATATTACATAAGAAGTATTCTAGTAACAAAATAATATAATAGTGATTTCCAAGTTATCAAAAAGAGAGTAAAATTCAATAAATTAATTATTTAAAAAAATGATTTTAATCAGTGTCATAAAATAAATGTCTGATGTTAATTTTATGTGAGTTTTGAAGAACCAAATGCAGCTTAGATTGAAAATATATTGTAAAATTCATATACAAGAATAAATTATTATTTTCTAACATAGAAATCATATATGATTATCTATAAAAATAGAGAAAAGACAAGCTATCCTCAATATTAAATCTTGTTGCGTTTACAATCTTAAAAATAACCGGAAAAAAACATGCGTTTTTGCCGTGTTTAGCATAGGTTTTGTGGTTTAGCATAAGTTCTGGAGTATATTCTCAATATACTATATAAAACTTTAGAAAATATATATAAGAACACAATCCTAGTCATGCACATACACCGTAATCGTATAGTAAATTAATGTGACATTAAATGCAGTCATGTGACTGAACACCAATCTCTTTGAGTACCGAAAACCTCTTCGGTCCCCCTTTTTTATCTAGATATTGTAAAATGTAGCAATTTTTATCATTATTTACTAGTAGATGATATTTTAATATAGTAAATAAAAAAACTATTTACTCTTTTTCTGTGCCAAGTTATGCTCCAAATTTGCTATTCAGAGTGTGTTACTGGACCACGAGACTCTGAGAGGGATGTTCTGATACGATCAATTTTACCCCAGTCAAAGGGATACCTGCCAATTCAATGAATCAATGGCTTTTACAATTCAGCTCCCGGTCTTTAGTGAATTGAAAGTGGCTTTTGAATTAAATTTTAATTAATTAACCAGTTCTTTTCTTTATAAAACTGCCCTTTCACATTGAAGTGGTCACTTTTAACATTCATACAAAGAGACATGTAGCCCAAAATTAACAAAACCATACGTTTTTATATTTTAAATCGTAATTTTTTCTTCATAATTAAAACAATTTTTTCATCAATTTACAAAAAATCCTCTTACTTTAATTTTAACCAATAGGACAGATTAAGTTCTTAGAACAGAAAAAGTTTTAAGTAAATATGTATTTAAAATAACATATTTTTCTAAACGTAATTACAACAACTGTTATACATGTTATTTTTTCATCTACATGCTTATGTATTATTTTAAAAACAATCCAAAATTCCACTAGATTCTAACGATTAGCGATAATCTAATATTGAGTCGATTGTTACGTGATCACAAGTATCAGGTTTAGCAACACGAAGAACTACAAGCTCGTAAAGTTTTGTGATCCCCAAAAAAAAAAAAAAAGTTTTTTAATAAAAACACTCTTTAAGTTAAAAATTTCGTTTTGATCACAAAATCTTAATACAACACTCTTTATAGTTTAATTCTGGGGTGATCACAATCAAAATAAAAACACTCTTTAAAAGTTAAAATTTCATGTGGGGGATAAAGAATCTTAATACAACACTCTTTATAGTTATAATTCATGTGTGATCACGAATCTTAATACAACACTCTTTATAGTTATAATTCATGTGTGATCACGAATCTTAATACAACACTCTTTATAGTTATAATTCATGTGTGATCACGAATCTTAATACAACACTCTTTATAGTTATAATTCATGTGTGATCACGAATCTTAATCCAACACTCTTTATAGTTATAAATTTCATGTTTTATCACGAAATTTTAAAATTAAAAAAAAAACCCCACCTTTTATAGTTTTTAATTCATGTGTGATCACAAATCTTAATACAACACTCTTTATGTTTAAAATTTTCCTTGTGTGATCACGAATTTTAAATTTAAAAAACACCCCCTTTAAATTTTATAATTAATTGGGGATAAACAAATCTTAATAAAAACCACCCCTTTATATTTTATTTTTTTCATGTTTGATCACGAATCTTAATCCCAACACTTTTTTAAAAGTTTTTAATTAGGGTGTGTCACAAAATTTTTAATACAACACTCTTTAAGTTTTAATTCATGGGTGATCACGAATCTTAATACAAAACTTTTTATATTAAAAAATTTCATTTGTGATCACAAAAACTTATACAAAAATTTTTATATTTAAAATTTTCATGTGTGTCACAAATAAAAATTTAACAAAAACTTTTTAAATAGTTAAAATTTTAAATGTGTAAATCACGAATCTTAATAAAAACCCCTCTTTATAGTTATAATTCATGTGTGATAAAGAATTTTAATACAACACCTTTATAGTTTTAATTCATGGGTAAATCACGAATCTTAATAAAACCCCTCTTTTTTTTATTTTTAAAAAATTCCCATGTGTGATCACAAAAATTTAATACAAAAACTTTTAATTTATAATTCATGTGTGATCACGAATTTTTAATAAAAACACCTTTATATTTAATAATTCATGTGGGGATCACGAATCTTAATAAAACACTCTTTATGGGTTTTTTTTTTCAGGGGTTTTGATCACGAATCTTAATACAACACTTTTTTATAGTTAAAATTTAAAATTTTGTGATCAGAATTTTAAAAACAACACTCTTTTAGTTAAAAATTCATGTGTATCCAAATTCTTAATCAACACTCTTTTTATTTTTAAAATTTTAATGTGTGTTAAACCGGAATTTTAAATTTCCCAACCCTCTTTATTGTTAAAATTTCCCATGGGGTGATCCCCGAATCTTAATACAACACTCTTTTAGTTTAAAAATTCTTTGTTGATCACGAATCTTAATAAAAAACTCTTTTTAGTTATAATTCTTTGGTGTGATCACGAATCTTAATACAACACTCTTTTTATTTTAATTCTTTGTGTGATCACAAATCTTAATACAACACTCTTTATGGGTTATAATTAATTTGTGATCACGAATCTTAATCCAAAAATTTTTATAGTTTTTAATTTCATTGTACGGGAAAAACTAATTAATAGGGATAAAGGGGAATTTTATACCCACTCCCCGGGCCCTAAAATTTATATAGGTTTTTGGGGAATAGTAATTTTTTTCTTCAAAAGGGTTAAATAGGGGGGGTATGGGGGGTAAATTTGGAAAAAAAGGGGGTCTTTTTAATTAAAAACCCTATTTGAAAAAATTTAAAAAATTTTTTTAAAAAGGGTGTTTCATTTCACTATCCGTTTCCCGGGCGCTGAAAAGAATTTATTAAAATATTTCCCGCAACTGCCCGCTGGCATAGAAAACTTTCCCTTTCCCTCACAAAAACCCCAAAACAATCCCTTAAACCCCAAGCATTTCTTGCCCCCCATTTTTTTAAACCACAAAAAAATATTTTTAATTTTTTCTTGTATATAGTAAGCTCTAGCAAAAATTTTTGTTTATGAAATTTAAAAAAACCTGCCCTTCAGCAAAAAAATATTTTTTTAAAATTTTCAATAAAAAAAATTTATAACCAAAATTTCCCTTTATAAAAAAAAAACTTTTCAAAATTTTCAAAAAATTTTTTTGGGTTTTAAATTGGCCATTTTTTATAAAATTTTATGGGATTTCTGACCAAATGACGTAAACCGTCAGCCCCGTTCCCAAAGGACAGGGTAAAAAGGTCACCCCCTACCGGGTTTTCGGGCCCAAGTTTTTGACCTTGAGGACCAATTTTACTATTTTTTAAAAAAACTGTTATCAGCCAGTGGGACCTTAAAAGGTCAGTTGGGTAGGCCCATGTTTTTTTTGGTGGGGAACGTCCCCGCCTTTTTTCCCGCTCTTTCGCACTAAACTGTTTTTTCCAACAACATGTTTACCAACCACGCGAGCGAAAGAAAAAAACCCAAAAGTGCGCCAACTCACAGGGATTTTTTTACATTTATACAATAATAAATCCCTGTATACAAATTAAATTTAAAAAAAAATTTCCATATTTTAAAAATACAAACGCGTCTTTTTTTTTGGGGTTTTACAGAAATTTTAAAACTTAAAATATGATTTGTTTTACTAGCAGACTGGGTTTTTTAGTCGTTTCTTTATACTTACCCTTGGCACACCGGGCCCCCTTCCCTCAGGGTAAATAAAATAAAGATAAAAAACAACGTGGGGACCCCCCGAAAACCCCGATCCAAAATAAACAGTTTATCAACTTTTTTACGAGAGAATATTTAGAGAAGGAAAAAAAACCCTGAACAAAGAAAATTTTATTTCTTTTTTTAGTACGTGGACAATTGGTGATACTAATGGATAGGAATCAAACTCATGTCGGACTAGGGGAGGGAACATTTTGCAAGACCCAAAATTTTATCATCAAAAACCATTGCCAAGAAAAAAGAAAAAAGAACTTTTCCAAATTTAATAGAAAATTGGTAAAGGGACGTTTTGGCGGGAGATATTTTAAAAAGAGTATATAAAAAAATTAGAGTTCTTCAGACACGGGGTTCAATTGACTTTCATTTTTACTGGTAAAAAAATCCCTCAAGTTTTTAAAAGGCTGAATCAGTTTTCCCGTGGGGGTTTGTTTAAAAAAGGGTGATGAAAAAAGAAAAGATCTGGGTTTTGTGGGAAAAAAAAAAGGGGAATAGTACTTAGAAGTCATAAAACGAACATTCCCTTTAAAAATTTAAAAAAAATTTTTTTAGAAAATTTCCCAAAATTTTAAAAAGTGGGGTTTCATTGAAGATTTTTAAATTTTTGGTTTTTATTTTGTAAAAAAAAAATTAAAAGGGGCATCCTTCAAAAAAAAACAGGGAAAAAAGCATCTATCCCTACTCCCGGTAAATTTTCCCAGGGAAAAAAATGGGGAAAATTCTTTGTTAAATGAATTGAAAACAGGGTTATCCTGATATTTCTAAACTTAATTGTTAAAGAATTTTTGAAACGATTTTTAAACTAAAATAGAAAATTTGGGTTGTGTTAAGGGATCAGTTCTTTAAATTGACTTCGACCGTTAAGGTGTTCAGCGGGTTATAAAAGTATGCTTATAGTAAGACTTTGTTATTAAAAATTTTTTTTAAAAATTAAATACTCAGAAAAATTGGCAAAACAAATAAAAATTTTTTTTTAATTGTAAAAAAGAATAGTGAAATAAAACCTATAGTTTTGTTCATTTTAAATTAGGGATAAATTGGCCCAAAAATTAAAAAAAAAGGATTTAACCCAAATTGATGAAGAATTTTTGGAAAACGATTTAAGTATCAATTTTCTCCCTTAATTCGGGAAACTCTTTTTTAAATCTTAACCCCGTCACAAAAAACTTTGGAAAAACCTCCAAGATCTATTCACATGATGATGTTTGGAAATCTTCAATAGAAACCTTTTATTTACAATAATGGAAATAGTTTTACGTGTTTTTAGTCAGAAAAAATTTTCCGATAAAAGACATATGTTATGATACATATAAACCTTTAAATTTAAAAAAATTTGAATTGGGGCCAAATTTGGTTGAATTTAAAAGGTTTTTTTTGCCAGCGATAAAAAACCGAGTTTAATTCAAAGATTAAACCCGTAAGGCAAAAAGAGGGAAGATTCCTTTCCCTTTCTTAATTAGAGGTTTTTATTCGATCTTTTTTGGGAGCCCTTTCAGTTTTTACTGATGCGAAATTTTTTTGGGTTTTTATATTTTTAAAAAGGGAAAAGTTTTAAATAAAGAAGCATTTCTACCTTTTAATTTTCAGGGAAAGGAATACGTATTTTGAAATACTATAGTGATAAACATTATTCTTTAAAACCTGGGATACAGACAAAAAAATTTTTTGAAACAAATGAAGATATTTCAATTTTTTGATATGTAAAAGTTAAATAATTTACCCGAAGGGGGATCGTTTCCCGGGATACTGGGATGGCTTTTTTGATAGTTTCGTGTTAGTAAAAAAATTAAAAAACCTTCTTAAAAAAAAAAACTAAAAAATCAGTTTTCAGTGTAAAATAAGTAAACTCTAATAAAAAAAATTTAAAAAAATAAAAATAATTAGTTTTTTAAATTTGCAAACTTAGTTTTTTTTTTTTCACCCAAATGTTAAAAAGTAAAGATTTCATCTTTAAACAACCTTTGAACTGATGAATAAACGTTTTACGTCACAAATGACGAAAAATTAAAAAGAAGAAGGTGAATAAACATGTTTTGTATTGAACCCGCCAAAAGGGTTTTCCCCAGTAGCCCCCTTTAAGCTTTATAAAGGTAATTATGAATCATAAATATAGTAAAAAAACCTTTTTATACTTAAAATTTAAAGTATTTAAAATTTTTCTTAAATTAGATTTGAGGGTTTTATTTAAAAAAAATGCTTTTTTAGAAATTTGGGAAGAATTTAAAAAAAAAGATTAAATTATTAGTATTCTAACTTATAATCTGTTTCTGAACAGAAAAGGGAAGTTATTTTGGACTTTCAAGGTTTTTAAAAACCCAAAGAAAAAAAATTTTTAAATTTTAAAGGGTTGGCTGTCAAACCCACTGAGGGACAATCTAGGAACTAAAAAGGTTTAAAAACCAAAACCCTTGGGTTTCATTTTAAAACAATTCCCAGAAAATGTTCAAAAGCAAGTTGTGGGGTTTTGGAAAAGGTACCCCCGGGGACTTTTTTGGGGGTTTTTCGGGTTTTTTAAGAGAAAAAATCAACAAAAAAAAGTTTTTTTAAAGGTTGAAAATTTTATTTCCAGTAATGTGTTGTTAAAGGATATGAAAAGAAACAATTTGAAACTGCCCTTTTTGTCAAGAAAAAAAGTTAATGAAAATTTAAATTTTTAAAGTTTTGGGATGTCCTATTTTTAAGTTTTTATTAGAAATAAAAACCAGATTTGTGCTATAAAAAAATGTACCTTCAATCATGACCCTTTTAAAAATTTTGGGGCAAAATTTTTAATTTTTCTTTTTACTACTTCAAGGGATTAAACTTGAAAAATTGTTGAGGTTTGGAAAAAAAACGTAAATCTCGCTTTTTTTTTTTTTTTTTTGGAGAATGCAATCGAAAGGGGAAATAAAAAAAATTTACAACCGGGAATTTGTTAAAAATTTACCGAAAAATTTTTAAAATAATTAATCAAAACCAAAGTTTTTGGGAATTGATAAAATGATAGACTTCCCAACAGTTTTGAAAAAAGGGACCCGGGAAAAATATTAAGAAATTTAAGATGTACAGATAAATTTCCTTTTTGGGGGCTTAAATTTTTTCCCCCAAAAGATACATTTGATGGCCCAACCCCGGGAAAAGGAAGAATTGTTATTTTTGTCACCCCCCCCAACACCACAGTCAAATTTAAACTGATCATTACGGTCTTGCCCATTGTGTTTGGGAAAAATTCGGCATGAGCCCAACTTTTTTATTGTGTTTAATTTGTAGTATTTGTATGGTGATATTAATAGTAAAGGGAATTTTTATTTTGTTCTATTTTTAATTGTACAAAAAAAGGGGAATTGATAAAATTTCTGGTTTTAAAACTGTCCTAAATTTTTGATAAAATTGTATTTTTGGGTGGTTGGGGTTGGCAATCCGATGATTTTAAAATTTAAAACCATAAAAACCTGTGAATTTTTTTACAAAAAGCAAAAAAATCCGACTTTTTCAATTTTCAAAAAAAATGTCGGGAACTTTTTTTAAACCTATAGTAAAAAAATAAAAAAATCTGTTAAAAAACACCGGGGGACAATATGTTTGGAAAACATTCTTCAAAAGGGGCCAAAGATTTTTCCCCTAACTTTCCCAAGATAAGGTATTTGGCAGGCTTACCTAAAATTTGGTTGCTGAACGTTTGTTTTTTTGTATTAAATTTCGGTGTTTTTCTAGAAGTTTTGGATTTCCGGAGGAAAACCCCGAAAGAAAACCCTTTTTTAAAAGAATTCACCTTTTTGTAAAACTCATTTAAAATTTGAAAAATTTAAAAAATATGTTTGTATCTTAAATTTTTGGGTTTCATTTTGCTCCCAAACCTATTCCCCCTTTTGGGAAAACAATGCCCAAATGAAAAGGCGGTGGGGGCAAAAAAAAAATTACAAAGACGGGAAAGACGTTTTTAATCCTACATTTTAGGTAGAATTTTTAAAAGGGAATCAACGATTTTATATCAAGCAGATTTAGTCGAAATGTTTCCCTTTTAAAAAATTCAAAAAAGGTTTTAAAATATATTATGACTGAAATTTTAATTTTTTTAGAAAATTTTCTTTTTGCGGGGTACCAATAAAGTCAAAAAGTGCTAATGATTTTTTTATTGAAACTTAAAACCTATATTAAAAAAAAAATTTTTCCTATGAAACATTTTCATACGGATCAAGGTACAGAATTTTTTAAATTTTCCCCAAGGGGTTAATTATTGTTAAACAAATATAATATCAATTCCTTTATTTTACTTTTCGGGATAAAAAGCTTCAATTGTTGAAAGTTTCCCATCGAAAACTTTAAAAAGAAAACAGGGTGGGAAAACTTTAGGCAGAGGTTTAATTCCAAGTTTTTTGGTTTTACTACCCAAAATTTAAATTAAAAACCCTTTTAAAAATACCTTTCATCAAAACTACTGGTGTTAACCCCCTTTTCCCATTTTAATATTGGAAATGAACAAGAAAAAATTAAAAAAAAAAATTTAAAAAAATAAAAAGGGAAATATCATAGCCCAATTCCCAAAAAAAAATTTGATACTGGTAAACGAGTTAGAATTTTTTAGAAAAAACAAAAAATTCAAAAAAGGTTATTGGCCAAAGATGGAGTAATGAGTTTTACACAGTTTTGGAAAATAAAACCCGACTACACCAGTTACGTACTAAAAAGAGACGAAAAAAAGGTGATGTAAAAAAAGGGGGTGGGTTTTATAAAGAAGAGTTAAGAAAAACGCGTTTTGGGATACTTACTTGATTGAAAAAAGTTATAAAAAAAAAGGGCGATAGATTGTTATTTTGCGTTGGTTGGGTTTTGAAAAATCCCCAAGACCCCTGGTTTGATAAAAAGGTTTTACGATAGAAAAATGAAGTTTTTTAAACATCTGTAAAAACTGCCAACGTAAATTTAGAAATGTTATTTTAAAAAGAAGAAAGGAAGATTTAATAAAAAGACACGGACTTTTTTTTTCCCAAAACACAACCCAGATTTTTAGTAGGTCCATAAAAATTGGGGGAAAACCCAATTTTTTTTTTAAACTTTTTATTCTCACCAAAAGGTTTTTGTTTTTTTAAACAATGTTTTAACTTTTTTTCAAAACCCACGTTTTCAAAAGAATTTTAAAACACCCCTCGAGTGTGTTGTAAAATTTTTAACGGAATGGGGATTTTCCCCCTTTTTCGGGACAACAAAGAAGTACCTCTTTCCAAGTGAGATTGAGGAAAATTTCCCTGTAATGATATTTATGATTTCGCTTGTGGCAAACAGAATAATTTTTAAAAAAAACAAATTTTTCAAAGGGACGTCATAAAAAATTTTGGGACATTTTTTTTCGTTTTTTGGTTTTTTCAAATTTAAACATTTTTTTTAACCCAAACTTTGGTTTAGAGAAAAATGCGAATCTTTTAGTTATTTTTTTAAACAAGATAAACGAAAATTTGAATAAAAATTTATCAAGACCATGTCAGCCCTTTGATTGAGTTTTAGCAGTTAAATCATATGGTTCAAAGATTTGGGATAATGTAAAAAAAAAGGGGTTTTGTTGTACAAGACAAGGATATTATATAAACAAAGGTCGGTATCGTAGAGGATTTGATATCTTTGAAAGGGATTAAAAGTTTTGGTATTGGGGGTTTTTTTTAAACGTTCCATATTTTTTCTTTAAACCCAAATTTAAAATTGTACTCTTCCCCGGGAGTTATACACCCAAAATTGTCATCGCCCTTTCTTCCACCCCTTTCTATTGACGAGGTTTTACCCAAATAAAAGTAAAGAGGGGGTTTTTAAAAAGGGAAAAATTTTAACTCAAATAAGAAAAAAAATTAAGCAAAAACATAGATCTATGAAGGGGGAAAAATGTTGGATATAAAAGGAAAAGTGGGAAAAACAGTTAAAACCCTTGTGAGCCCACTTAAAAAATTTTGCAAAGAAGGGGGAAAAGTTAAAAACAGCAACAACAACAACAACAACAAGTTCAAAAAAGAAATAACAAAAAAGGGAAATTTAAATAAATTTAAAAAGAAAAGGTCAGTTGGAGGATTTTGAAACACCGGTAAAACGTTACAAAAACGTGAAAACCCTCCAAAAAGGAGTGAAAAGAAAACAACTCTGCTTTGGGGAAAAAAGCTAAAGATACCCCTTCCCCGACTTCAAAAAGGTTCGCTATCCCCCGGAATTCAACATGGATCAACAAGATGGTGAAAATTTTTGAGGGATGACATTTTTAGCCAGATTCAAGTCCACAACAACATGAGGGAAGAAGAAGATATGGGGTTTTTGAAGAAACAAAAGTTTCCCCCGGCTGTGGTATGGGGTAAAGACTTTTTGAAAAAAAACCCAAAAGGGTTAAAAATTTACCTGGGGAATACTTTACAACTTTGAGTTTAAGGGAAGACTAGCAAAGGAAATATTTTTTAAAATTATTTTAAAAGGTGGAAAAAGAAGTAGAAATCATAATTATGGCATAAGGGTCAAGGTGAAAAAAATGGATGATTGGTGAAAAACCCAAATTAAAATCGTAAAAGATGTTTTTTATAATAAATGGTAAAAAGATATGAGGGTACAAAGGGTTTTTTTACAAATTTTTTATTTATAAAATTAAAAACCAAAATCCTTATGTGTAAGTGAAGAAGATCCCCGTTAGCTATGTTTAAATTCTCAGGTTACTAATGCTCACAAGAAAAATTTATTCACCTAGGGGGAAATTTTAAACCCTAACAGAGGGAATAAGTATAAAAACATCATATTTTTAAAATTGTACACAAGAAAATAAATTTTTAAAACAAATAAAAATTAGCAAAAATCAAAATTTTGGTTTGCAACAAATGTGAGGGGGAAGTGGCATTGTTTTGACTGCCCCCCAAAAACCAAAACTTATATTTTAAACGTGACCCCAAACGAAGGGTCGACCCCCTTTTGAGGTTTTTAAATTGTTTTCGGAAAATTTTGGGTAAAAAACGGGACACCGGGAAAAAAATAATTTCCAAAATTGAAAAACAAAAGGGAAAACTAGAGGGAAAATGTAAAAAAATTTTAACGGGTTTAAAAGTATTGTAGATTAAAGGTAATAAAAAAAAAAAAATTAATTTTAAATTTTTTTATTGTAAAATTTTTTTTTTCCCCAAACTACTACTATACTTACGGGTTTTGTTTTTTCTAGAAATTTTTTTGTTTTTGGATTATGAAAAAGGGTTTTGAAAAATTGTCATGTCTACCCATTTTTTTTTGTTAATGTTCTGTTTTGGGTCCCCAAATTTGGGAGCCAAAAATTTGTTTTTGTTCATATAAAATTTTTAACTAATTGATCTAACCAAATATTTTAAGCGTAACCCCATCTTGCATATGAGTGGGGGGGCCCGGCCACATTAGTTAGTCTTTTATTCACAAAGTCCCAAAAGTCGAATGGGTCTTGAGTGTTTAAATGAAGAAGTACTTTAAAAATTTATTAAAATCGTTTCATGTTTTTTTTTGGGTACTGACTTTCACCAATCGCTTTGTTTTTAAAAAATTTCCCTTTAAATTTTCCTTTATGGGTGGGACACATTGTGTCTACATTTCAATCTGTTTGCGGGTCTCGAGATTTTTTCGGATCCGACACCCTTGCAAAATTTTATGATTTTTTTGCCCTTAAAATTTTTTGTATTATCAAAAGTTTCACAGCGGTCTTTGATAAACTTATAGTTCACAGAAAACCGGGCAGATTAGGGCGGGGAAAACACCTACATTGGGCAAACTGGGTTTTATCCTTTAGCATCGTACTTTTTTATCATCATTTTTGTTTTAAACATTTATTAAAAGACGATTTATGTCGTTTTTTAAAAATTTACAGCGGGCCCATCATCTTCGGGGTTCCCTTTTCATTTGCAACCTTTTTGCGACGGGAATTTTTAATCCCTTTTCCCTTTGTTAATTCAAAAACCCATTCCTTTAGGTCCCTAAAGGGAAATTTGTTTTCTGCTACTACTACTAACATTTTGGAAAGTCCAACCCTTTTCGACGCTCATTTATTATACTGACATTATAAAACTGCGCACACTTTAACAACGTGGGTTTGTTCTTATCGTGGGCGCAGGAAAAGATAATACAAAGGGAGTGTGGTGGGGAGTGTCAAACAATAGAGCTATTGATATATTACCCACAGAAAATACATTTAAACCCGGTTTTCAGTGGTGTTTGGGCCTGGTTTTTCCTTCTAACTTTAAAAAAGAAAATTAGGCCCGAGGTGAATTTGAGGAAATTTAAAAAAAATTTTGATTAGCTTTTAAAGATCACGACATCGCCCTACGATAAGGGTTTTAAAAGGGCAGTGAGCGGGAAAATCAGGGAGCCGACAGAAAAATTGGCCCCCCGACTTGGGGAAAAAGTGAGGTCATCAAATTTAGTTTTTGGGTGAACAGGCGGGCTGCCTGGTTAGGTTACAAACGTGATGAAAGCTAAAAGTAAAATTGGTAGCGGCTGTGATAAAAGAAAAAGGGATACGAACCCAAAAAGCGTAAAAAGTAAAAAGCCCCGAAAGGGAAAAAAAAAAAACCCAAAAATAGAAAAAAGGGGCAGTCAATTTAAAAAAAAAAGGGGGGTAAAAGGGGGTTTTATTAAAAACCGTAAAAAGGATCTGGATCAGTTAAAAAAAATAAAATACTCATCCCCCACTCATAGACAGTAAAAACCAAATGTTTCCCCCCTAAAAAATAAAAAATATTAAACAAAATATGCGAAACAAATTTAAAATTTCCTATTTTAGAGGGGTATTTATGAAGATTTAAATCCCCTCAAGTATTAACGAAAAAGGGAAAACCCGGGGTTTTTTAAAAAACTAGAAAGTATTTCAGGGTGGGGAACCCCATTGGGGGTGGTAAGTTTCAAAAACGGTTTATTTTGCCTTGAATATTTTGATAGTTTCGGTAATCTTTAGACCACCGTTAAAAAACTTTAGAGGTAATTTTAAAAAGGGGGACCATATGAGTGGTGATTAGAAATAATTACTTTTCCCAAACAAGAATTTAAAACTGGGGAAATTGTGGTCATTTTTGTTTTTGACTTTTTTTCGCCCAAAAACGGGGATGATTTGTAAAAACGGGGAGAAGTTCCCCCAAACCTCAAGTGTTTTCACCTTTTTTTAGCTATGGATCTTTCATCGTCAGGGCGAATGGGAGATTGGGGTTTTAAAGGACCTCATGACTTACAATTCCAAATTTCCCAATATTTAAGAGAATTTAAAAATAAACCTTTTACATCCGGTTTAAAAAATATAGAAAAAGTATAGCTACCGGTGCCCTTTTGAAATAGGTTTTAATTAAAAAATAAATTTTTTTGAATTTAGGAAAATTTAAAAGGGGAATCTCCTCAAACGCATTTTTTAACCCCGAGGCTAACAACAAAACGCTAAAAAAGGGGCACCCTTTAAGGTTTTTTCATAGAGAACGATTTCACCAAAGAGAACAACCATTTTCGCCTTTAATTTGGAATTTTTAAAAAAAGGGGGGTGAAAATTTTGAAGCGAATAAAATCACAAAGTCGCCCAAACAAGTTTCCATTAATAAAAATAGACATCATAAAAAACCCATGAAAATTTTTGGGCCCGGGGGTTTTTTAAGACGGGGTTGAAGGTCCCGTACAAAAACGAATTTTAATCCAACGTAAGGGGGCCGGGATTTAAAATTGAAAAAAATCCCCAATTTCAGTTTAAAAAAATTTTACCCAAAAAACAACAATTGGTTTGAACGGGAAATTTTTTAAAAAAATTTAGAAAAATCCCAAATTTTTTAATTTAATTAATTTTAGAGAAGGGAAAAAATCAATATAAGAGTTGTTATTAGGGCCCAAAGAAAATAAAAGGGTTTAAATATTTCCGCCCGCTACCTTTTATCGAATAAAGAGGGAAAAAAAAAAATAAAACATTGACCGCAAAAAAAATCTAGTTTTCAGTCGTTAACCAAATCTTAAGCATTTTAAAATTACGGAAAAAAAATAATTTCCAAAACTCCCAAAGTTTTCCTCTTTTTAAGAGTGTAAGGATGGGAAAAATATTTTTGATATAGGAAAAAAATCACATTCGATAGTTTTTATCTTTTATAAATTTAATGGATTCTATAAAACCCTTTTTAAAATTTAAATTCCTTTTCCCAAAAAATGATGAGATTTCGTTTCCCCTTTTTTCGCAAGATGTTTAACATTGCCCAGTAAAAGCTATTACTTTTGGAAGGGAAAAAATAATAAAAACAAGGTTTCACCTCCAACTGATTTACCCCCACAACCCAATTTTGTTTTGTAAAGCAATTTGGGAAATTTTTGTTCGAAAGAAATCAGATAAAGAATTTTGTATAAATGAAAATTTAAAGAGTAAAAAACGTTTGGTATTTTTTTCTACAACAAAAAGAAATTTTCTTACCTCTAACCAGGAGACAAGTTTCTGGATGCAGAAAGCATGTTGGAAAAAAGAAACATGGGGGGTGATGGTTTATTGAACAACATTTTGTTTTGTGTTCCACTTAAATTACTACTCGGTTTTTTCCGGGGGGATTATTAAACACATTTTACTGAAAAGTTTAAAAAAAGGGAAATAGTCCTGTTTTCGTTTATCTAATTTATAAAAAAGTTGTTTCTTCAACCGTGCATCTTTTTTTTGGACTTTTAAATTCAACTTAAAAAAAAGTTGTTTGGAAAAATGCCATATGTTTAAAAGTTGAAAGAAAGAAGTGAAATTATCTCTTTTTTTCGTTTGACCCGAAAGAGATCATCCCATAAACTATACCCGTTCAGGAAAGGGGGCAGTTTAAAAATGAAAATTCCCATTTTTTACCCCAATTTCAAAAATTTCAAAATTGGACAGTCCAAAAAAAATCATCCATGATGGGGGGAAGCCCCCCATTTTGTAATAAATTTGGGTTTTTAAAAATGATCGTAAAAACAAAGCCCCCAAAAAAGAATGCTTTTTCCCTTTTGATTTTTGTAATTTGGATAAAATAAAAAATGTAAAGAACAGCAAGTACTATCCATAAAGATAATTTAAAAATGGAAAAAAATCAAATTTTTAAAATTATATGTATTCCAAGATTTCAATTTTTCAAAATTTCATAAGGTTTTGGTTTAAAGACCCAAACCTTTTTTGGATTAAAAAAAAAATTTTCAAGGGGAAGACACCTTTAATAGAAAATTTATTTTTCAAAACAAATTGAACTTTTTAAAGGGCTGGACATTGGAAGTTCCATCGAGTTTTAAAAAAATTTCCGTTACCAAAGGATACAACGGCCCAAATTTTCTGATCCAAATTTATTTATTCGTTAAACCAATATAAAACCAATTTTCTGGGAATTTTAAAAAAAGGGGTTATTTAAAAAAATAAAAAAAATACTTTTGTATTTTTTTGTCTTTTTTGTATTAATTTTAAAAACCATTTTTTATAATTTCTTAAAAACAGATTTTTAAGTTGGGGGATAAAAAAAAAAAAAAAAATTTTTAATTTTACCCAAAAACATGTAATTTTCAGTAAACATAGGCAATGAAAAATTTTATTTTAAAAAAAAATGATGAAAATAAACCCAAACATTTCTAATATTATTTCAAACTATAACCAGTTTAAATTCAAAAAAATACAAAAAAATGAAATAGGAATTAAATTAATAACATTTTTAAAATGTTCAAAAAGGTTTTTTTACAGCAATAGTTATCACAAATTTTTGAACCCTGAAAGATTTATACAATTTTAATTTATTATCACTAAAAACCCACAATTTATCATTCAACAAATGAAACGTTTACATTTTTTTTAAAAAATAATGACCCAAATTCTTAAAATTCTTATTCCATCAAAAAAATTTATATGTCTTTTATCTTTATTTGCACTTAGGGGCTAAAATTTTTTTAACGTTATGGGCTCAACAATTGTTTTTTTGAACGAAATTTTCATTCCTACGGGAAATTTATTTGCTTTTTAAAATTTTTTTATTGAATTAAACATTTTTTGTTGTCTTCAAAAATAATTTTGATTATTTAAAATATGTTTTTTTCTTTAAAACCCTTTTGCTTTTTTCAATTTCATTTTTTTCCCCCTTTCATTTTTCAAAAATTCATCATCTTTTTTTTTTTAAAAGTGTATAAATTTTGGTCTTAAAAACCTAATTTAATTTATCAATTTTTTACTCCGCAACATTTTCCCTTAAAAAAAACCAAGTTTTTTTTTTGTTGGTTAAAACAAAACCCCTTGTTTGAGGATTGTAATCTGAAAGAAATAAATATTGCTTTAAAAATGGGTTTAAAATCATTGTACAGAAATTTTTTGGGGTTTTTTTTCATAAAAAAACAAGAAAAACGTATCAATGAAAAAAAGATTTCCCTTTTTAAAAACCTCTGTTTTAAATTTCACTGAAAAGAAAATTATTTTAAAAAATGTAGCTTACTAAGTTCTAAAAACAGAAAAACCTATATTTTTTAGGTTTATTTTGGCTTTCCCCCAACCCTTTTTACCCCCCAACAGCCCTTTAAGGGTTTTATGAATTTTTAAATTTTATTAAGGAAAAATCTTTGAAATTTTAAACTATTTAAATTTTTTTCCCTTTAGTATTTTCTAAAGATAAATTCATTAGTTTCCCAAAATTTTCAATAGGGCTTCCCCAAACATGGCATTATTTTGTAACTTGTAAAAATCTTTCTCAAAATCGTTTCTTGCATTTTTTCGCTTTTCTGTATT
This sequence comes from Stictocephala bisonia, assembly GCA_035578905.1. Lineage (NCBI taxonomy): Eukaryota > Metazoa > Arthropoda > Insecta > Hemiptera > Membracidae > Stictocephala > Stictocephala bisonia. The sequence goes on along the minus strand of JAQJVL010005320.1, from coordinate 14,962 downwards.
TAAAAAACAATATATGATTTTTAACCAACAGCTTTGATTGAATTTTAGTTTTCTGTGGGAAACTTTTTGGGAAAACCCAAGCCCTTAAAATGGCTTTTTTTTAAATTTCAAAAGGGGACATACATAATGAGTTTTACTTCTAATGTTAACAAAAGTTTTATCTTGTTTTGAATTAGGGGGGCCCTTTTTTTTGGGGAAAAAAAGGGGGATTTATTGTGATACTCATGGAGAAAAAGAAGGATATCTACATTTTCATTCAATAATGAAACCTTTTTTACAAACATCTGAATTTTTAAAACCCCAAACTTTTTTACCTTATTTTTACTTAGCCCCTTTTAAAAAAATCTTTGGCATAAAATCACTCATTGCAAAAAACCCTACAAATTATTTGCATTTAATATTTTGTTTTTAAAAATTTTTGACTCTTTTAAACCCCAACATAAGGGAGATTCTAAAACTTTATTATTTGGGGTTTGGCATATTCTTTTAAAAACATAAGTTTTCCCCCACGAATACCTTTTTCCCAAAAAAACCCAAAAATTGGGTTCGTAATCACATTAAAAGCTCAAGCTGTTTAAATTTGTAAATTTTTAAAATAAAAATCAAAAATTAAACTAGGAACTGTGAAATAATAAGCAGGATCGGGCTTTAATTTAAATTTTTCAAGAAAAAAGTTCGAAAGTTTTTTAAAAAAAATCGCTAAGAAGAAGTACATCCGTTTTTTTAAATATAAATCACTTTAATCACCTAATGTTTTTTCAATTAAACCTTTTCCCATACTTTATTTGCAAATATTACTCTTTTGTCAAATAATTTTGAGTTACATTGATTTGACTATTTAAAACCTTTTTTTTGTTGGAAGACTCGTTTTGCTAATTTTGCCCCCTAAAACAGGTATTGTAGGGGTATACCCCCTTTTTTTTGTTACATATGACATATCATTTTTTTCTGAAAAAAACTTTCTGTATGTAAAAAAATTATTTTTAGGCAAAATTTTTTAAAAAAAAAGAGCTAAACTCTAAATTAAATTTCCTGTAACTGTCTAAAAATCTAAGTTTTAAATTTGCCCTTTAAAGTTTTGTTTAGGGGGAAAGAAAATTTTTTCACTAGAATTTGGATAACTTTAATCTTTTCTTTTTTTTAAATGTAACTGTCTCACAATAAAAAAAAATATCATTTAAATTTTAACTTCCCCTTTTATAAAAAAATAAAAAATCTTTGATTTTGCCTTTTTTTTAAATTTCAATTATTGCAAAAAATGGGCTAAATTTTCCAGTCATATAATAAATGGTCTCTAACCTTTTCTATTTTAGCAAAAGAGAAATTTAGAATTACACGATTTTACAGTTTGTTTCATTTTCAAATCTTTTTTTTTTCTTTATCTGTTTAAAAGGGGACATGGGGAAAAATTTTCATTTAAAAAAAACCCCAAAACTATTAGTTAAACTTATCTTTTACTCCATAAAATGCAGGGGTGCGTTTATACCTCGATAAAAGTTGGTTTTTTTGAGGAATTGTTACTTTTTTTCTATTGGCAAAGACCATCACATACTAAAATTTAAAAACAAAATTTACATAGGTTTTATGGGGAAAAAACCAAATTTAAAGAAAGTATATCTGGACTGTCTTGTTCAACACGTTTTAATATACACTCAAAAAACTGCATATTTCTACTTTAGGGAAAATTTTTTATTTTAGTGAAAATTTTAGAATTTCAAAAATTTGGTTCACAACCCCCATTTGTTGGGATAATTTTAATCTTACTGGTTTTTTCAAAAAACAATCTTTTCTTGTGAGCTTCAAGTTTTTTTATCCTTTTTTTTACCAAAATAAATTTTAAAAAAACAAAGTTTACAGAACACCAAAAGGGGTCATTTTGTTTAGTAACTTGGGCTAAATAACTAAACGGGGGAAAAGTTTTTTATATATAACAATTTTGTGATTTATTCCATTATTAAACCCGGGCAGTAAAAAATAAATCAAAATTGATTTAAACTTTTTCTTTATTACATAGTTTAAAAGGTAAAACCCGGTTTTTTTTTTTCATTCCCAACCCCTATACATTCACACTTAACCAGGAAATTTTTTTTTTCAAAAAAGGTTTTTTTTGCTTAAGTTGGGGGTTTGGGAAAATTGGAATTTTTTTTTGAAATTAAATTTGTTTCAAAAAATTTCCTGTACCCCCTCGTTTAATTTCCTTTTCTGTTAGGAGCCGGAAAATTTAAAGAGCTAGAAAAAAAATTTCCCCCTTGAAAAAAACTATTGTTCTGCAAAATTTCCCTTTGGGTTTAAAAGATAGCTTTTTTTTATAAGAAAAAAGTTTTTGGAAGAGGTTTAAATAAGATGTTCCACCTAAAGGTCCGTAAACTACTCACTCGCAATAATATACCGTCTACAGAGAAACCCAAAATCCCCCCCACTACCTTTGAGACTGAAAACCATTTTCCCCAAAAACTTTTTTTTCTAAACATGGTTTAAAATTTTTTTTTTAATGTCTGTTGCTTTAATTACTGTGACATTGCTGGTTTTTAAAAAGCTCCCTTTCCTGTACTTCATCTTATTAAAGGCTAACTTTCGTTTCATTTCCCCCAAAAATTTTTTAAAATTAAGCCACATGGGCCGAAAAGTGTATTTGAATTATAGTTTTCCTTTTATTACATTATTTGTTAAACAAAATACAAATATCTTTCTTTTAAAGTGTTCCTTAGAAAAAAAGTTTTTAAGAAACCCCTAAAAAAACATTTTTTTAAAACCCATAAAAACACCACCTGGCATAAAGGTTTTTAAACTAAATTTTTTTTCGAACCCCGTTCTTTTTTCCCAAAAGGTAATGTATCACTTCTGCGATTTTCCATCGGACCCGGGAAAGGGCCCTTTTCCCTTTTTTTTTAAACTTAAAATTGTCAATTTTTAAAATTTCCCAAAAAGTTTTTTAAACTGAAAAAAAAAAAGTAATGAATTTTGACTTTATTTTAATTCAAAACCCCTAGGGTCCAAATCCTCCACTAGCCCCTAGCAGAATTTGAATATTTTTTGATTTATACAAAAACGGGGGGATAAAAAAACATTTTTACAAATTAGCTGTGCAATCCGATCTCCTCTCTTTACAAGAAAAACGTTTTCAGAAAGATTAAAAAAGTTAAAACACAAAAATTTCCCCTTTAAAACACGGTCTACAACACCTTTCACCTTAAAATCCCAAAAAGGGGATATAAAAACAATCCAGACCTTTGGGGGCTATTTTTAAAACCCTAGCAAAAAAGGGGATTTAAAAAATTTAAACAAAATCAGTTTTTATCAAAGAAAATTTTCCATGTTTTTGGAAAAATTACAATCATATGCACTGCTAAAAACGAAAACCTTCTGCAAACGGGGTGTGAAAACGATGAGGGGGAAATGCGTACCTCAGGTTTAAATTTTAAAAAAAAAACCAAAACTTTTCGTTAAAAGAACTGAAAAAAAAAAAAAAAAGCTTTTTAAAGGTTTATTATTTACAAATTAAATTTTAACTTTTTAAGTTAAAACAATTATTTTTCTTTTTTTAATACCAATCTATAGACAAATTTTTCATGTTTTTTCCCTTTTTTTTTCTTTTCAACATTTTGGGTTGGGCCAATTTTAAATAAAATATTTTCTTTTTAACTTTTAATAATTGGGTTTATCCTCTTCCCCCTTTTTTAGTGTTTAGGAGAAACAAAAACCTTTTTTTCGAAAAAATTGTTGCCAGTAAGTTTTCCACTGGGGGAAAAATTTTTTTAAATCCTGGGATCCCCGTTTATTCTATTTTAATTTAATTTTAAAATTTCCCCGTTTCCCCCTGGGGGTTTTGATTTTTTTTTTTGCCTTTTTTTTTCCCCCATTATTTTGTAGTTTTTTGCTTTATAAAAACATGTTTTGGGTTTTTTTTATTTTTTTGTTTGTGAAAATAATTTTCTGAAATTTTTCTTGTTTAATAAACAGAAGTCTTCGGACTCAGAAAAAAGAGGAACTTGAGGAAGAATCTGAAAAAGGGAAGATGATATAGAGTGTTTTTCCCACTTTTTTTTTTGTTTTTAATGATTTCGTTTTTTTATTTTTTTTCCCCTTTTTTCCCGATTCTTTTTTAGAAACTGTACCGGGTAGTAGTGAGGCTGAACTAAATAAAGGGTTAAAAAACCCTTTTGAACAATATCAAAGTGTAAGACTTTTTTTTTAAAGGTTTTTTATTTAGCATAGGTTTTAGAATGGTTGTTAAAATTTATCCCAAAAAACTCTTTTCTTCGGAGTGAATAAGGTAACTTACAAAGCTGGGGTCGCCGTGGGCATAAAAGGGGGTTTGAAAAATTTTGAAATAGTTGATTTAGAGTAAACCAAAAAATTTAAGTAATTTCAGGGTTGGATTTTTAACAACAGGATGCGTTTTCATAAAATTTTGGGGCCTAAATTTTCCCCTTTAACTAGGTTAGTTTTTCCCGTAAAAAATAAATTTTCTAACAATGAATAAGTCTAAAAAGATGACATACCACTTTTTTCAAAACCAGCCCCAAAACCTCAAAATCATCTTTCCCAAAATTTAAAAACCTGGTTGGGTTGCTTGAAAATACCCCCGGGGGAGAGGAAGCCATTGCAAACTAAAAAAAAAAAAATAAAAAAAATGTATCAATTTCTTTCATATTCAATGTGAAGAAAATTTACTATTTTTAAAGGTTGGTCTTTTTTTGTTTTGATGTTAGCTTTAAAAACAAAGGGAAAAAAATCTTATTCTTTTTCCAAAATTAAAAAAATGTTAAAATAACTGTATTAAGGGGGGGGGGAAGGGTTTTTTAAGGGGGGGGGGGGGGGGGGGGGAAATTTTTAAATTTAAAAATAAAAACAATCAAAAAAATTTTCAGTCGATAAATGGCTTAGTTATAAGCGAAAAAGAGAGCATGGAAAGATTTAAATAGATTTTTGTTGTAAACTCTTTAAACCTTAACTTGAAGAGCTTCGTTAACACCGAAACATTAAATTTCTTATGTGAGAAAAGAATTTATTTGAATTGGAAGACCTGCGAGAATAAAAAACAAAACATTGAAAATATTAACAAGAAATGTATTAATATATATCATATGAATGAAACTCACTTTTCTAAATTAGTAGTAGTTGTGTCTTGAAGACAGGAACGAAGTGGAGATAGTTGAAGACAGGAACGAAGTGGAGATAGTTGAAGAATCTGAAGACTGGAATGTAGTGTATAGTTGAAGAAACTGAAGACAGGAATGAAGTATATAGTTGTAGAATCAGAAGACAGGAATGAAGTATATATAGTTGTAGAATCAGAAGACAGGGATGTAGTGTAGTTGAGTAATAGAATCTGTAAAGAAAACAAAAAAATATCTATATATATTTTGATTGGTTTAAAAAAAGATTCTCAAATTGGTTATAAAATTCAAATAATTTTAAAATATATATTATTATTTTCCAGAAATTAATAAAACTAATAAATTTGTTATTAAATATTTTAATTAAATCATAAAAAAATAAAATTTAGTAGTTTAAGTTATACGTATTTATTTAAATTATACATAAAAGTGTAATCGGATTGATGAAGTAAGAAATAATTTTCATAACTAAATCATATCATAACATTATTTTTTAGATTGTAAACTTGTAAAAAAATGGATGAGAATAAAAATTTATTATTTTATCATAACATTTTGTATAAAACTAACAACTTATAATTATTTACTAGAACGAAGTAATTTAGTTAAATTAGTTGTATGATTGAAAATAAAACCACAACTGTAAATAATGTCATGCAATTAATGTTAAAATATTGTTTAAAATTAGAAATATAATATTTTACATAAATGAACTAATTTGTATTCTCCAAACATTTTTATGAAAAAACTAACATATTATTAAATTGTGTTGTTTAAATAATTTAGTTAAAGAAATATCTGTTAATAAATTCTAAAATATTAGTTCTCATAAAAGAGTATAATAATTATTTGCTAAAAATATTAATTGAAAATGATGTTAGAGAATGTATAAAATAGTTACTGTTCATAACTAATAATGCTAATAAATTAGGAAATCTACTCACCAGATTCACTATCTGCTACAGCCGATGATCAGGTTGTTCAAGTCTAGAGGTTCCGGAAAAGACGTTGGGGCCGTTGGTCTCTAGAGCTTGAAACAACTGCAGATGCTGCGTGCTTGAAATCTCGGTGTATTTATACTCAGTAAATGACGTCAATTGAACATGTGTCCGACCGCGTGCACACGTGTTAGGCCGCGTGGTGGTCAAGATCCAAACTCAAAGTACAGATGATGAAATATTGCATCAGCAAAATTAGACTTAGAAAATTTTCTCATATACAAAGAGTTCTCTGGTAGCAGAAGACACATCAGCTGTTGTAAAAATAATCAGCTGTTATGAAAAAAAAGCTATTACAACAACAAGAAACCCTCTGGTTCATTTGTTAAACGGTTAGAACAAATTAATACTATATAAAATACAAAATATTACTATTATAATTCAAATTAATACTGTATACTGTGTAACAAGAAAAAAAAAATACACTTTAATTAAAGCACGTCTTTTTTCATAGAGTTTTCGAAAATATAAATATTAATTATTATATGAATATCATCTACTATATGTATGAAAACTATAATTCAAATACTCTTTATAGGATTAAATCAGGGGAAAAAAAGACGTTGACTGGTTAAGAACAATCCTTCAATTAATTTTATTTAAACATATTATACCTTGTTTAGCTCAGGTGAACGATTTTAGAGGTTTTAAAATAAATAGAGTATTAGGCTAGCAGAAGTGAAGAGAAACCGTAATTGTTGCCAAGAAAAGCGGGCTGATAAAGCGCGCGCCGGCTGACACTAGGGTCATGCGATATGATAGCGCGCTCATGATATCAACGGCCGAGTTCAGAAATCTTACCAAGTTCTGTTCTCCTAATACTTGACGATCGTTTTAACGTATTTATTCGCAACCGAAAAGGATATAAAAGGATAACGAATTAAAATAATATTACTGTAACACCCCGACACGTTTGTATTTAATATAGAAATAATTTTTAATAATCGTATATGTATTTATTATAGTATAATGTAATAAATCGTGTGAGTTGGCAGCACTGACATATATTTTTTCTACAATTAATCGTGCGAGTTGGTAACACTGTTGTGGAAAAAACACAGTTAGTACATTTTAAGAAAAACATTATTTTTTTGTGCATCTTTCACCATATGGCACCACATCAGCTGATACTACTAGCAGACGAAAGAGCGCGAAAACGGTGTGACGTCACACCAAAACAACACTGACCTAGGACAACGTTGCGGGGGGTCCACGTGCTCGTAGTAAAATAGACCTTCAAGGTCACCACGTGGCTGATAACAGTTGTAAACAATAGTAAACTTGACCTCAAGGTCAACACGTGGCTGATAACAGATAGGCGGTGACCTTTGACCCTGTCCTGGTAGCGGTCTGACGTGACGTCACTTTGAGTCAGAACTCCCATATTATACTACTATTGACGCTAGGGATTTCACTACCAATTTTTAGACCATATTCTCTAAACTATAATAATACTTATCGCAAGTTTATTATTTTTAAGGAGAGGCCGATCTCCTTCTTAACTTTGCCCTGCCCACTCCTCATAGACTTGATCTGTACGATGAATTTATTCAGACAGAGTAAGGGGGTGAACCAGTACCGTAGAAGGTAAATAAATATTACTGATAAATCTTCCAATCTAGGCCGGATTTAAACCAGTGCTATCTCTAACCCAAGCTCAAAGTCCTGAGGCCTTAGATTGCTCGCCCAAAGAATCATAATGGGTTAAGTTCCTACAAATAACAAATTAGCCTCTTTAAGATACACAACTTTTTTTGTATATGTATACATGTAATATTTATAAGATAACTAACACTTTAATTTTTTTAGTTAAAACGTTTATTTTTTTATCGTACACAACCTCATACAGTCTCAAACTAGCTGATCTTCAACAATATCAATCTCATATAATCTCCCTATTTTTATACAGGCTTGTAAGTGTGCGTTTTAACAAAAATAAAAAAGCAAAATATTAAGCACCTCTTAACTCATTAGAAGGTCACAAGAAAAGGTAAGTTACATTTTTGACTATCAAACAGTTTTTTTTTTTTTAACTACAGGCCTTACAATGTTATAAAAATGGGATATCACACTGAGTAGACGATGTTAGTAGAAAAATCCTTGTATTATCCTTAATAATAATATAAACCATATCAAGAACCAGTATCTTGTATACTAAACTAACGTTTATATGTTATGGTAAACTATGGATACAATTTTATTTGGGGTATTATGTAAGAATATAACTGCGTATTTTATGGATAGTTATGTATGAATGTGTGATATTTAGATGGATATTTATTTTAACATCAAAATATTACGTGTTTCATATTTTGGAAGTCACCCGTGGTTCGGAAGTTACCCGTGGTTTGAAGTCACGTTAAGCGTTGGTTCCCAGGTGAAGTGTTAGAGAGGGCTTCTTAGTCCTGATTTGGCCTCGTAAAATAAGACAAACTTTAACTTTTAAAATGTTTAGTAAATGTGTCTTGATGTTGAAACGATTTCAGTAAATCTACAATAATTTTAAAAAAAGGAATAAATAAATAAATAAGGTCTTTATTTTGGAGTGGTTTTCAACAAACAATGCTGATTTACAAAACAACTCAAGTCCTATTACAATTATTTAAAAAATTAAAAGCTAATTTATAGTTATTCATAATTAAAACATCAAATTATGTATACAGTACAGTTATATATGGATATATAAGCTCGTATTATACATTAAATATTTATATACATTGTTTTTACATGTAGTTTCAGATAGACCTGGCCTGTTACGTTGGAGGAAAATTCATAAAATAATTTGGGAGCAAGTATGCAAATCTTTTTATTTCAAATTCACGGTGAACGCGAGGCATCTACAAAACTTGATCCTGTTGCGAGATTGGATCTGAGACCTGTTTTTTAGTTTTTCCCTCAAATATCCCGGCCTGCGAGAGGTAAATATTCTATAAACTAGGCATGAGGAGAGCAGAGTACAGGTATCAGTCACAGTCAGCAAACCCGGTGATCGTCGCGCCTCCGAAACATGGTCAAACCTTCTTAGTCTACATACATACCTGACACACATACTTTGCACTCTCTGTAATTTGTCTAAATCCCCTTTAGACACAATATTGCCATACACAGGGAGGCATTAATCGATCACAGAGAGCACAAGAGCCTGGACAAGGCGAAGCTTGGTCTCTTTAGGAAACAAGTAACTATGTAAAAGAAATAAAACACTTAAAATACATGGATATATGTTTGAATTAAATATGATCACATGTTATAAGTAGTGATCAAAGTCCAATGTGATCGTGATGAGCACTGTTTAGTTGTGAGAGAGGAGTGGGGATGGAATACCCAAAGAGAAGTTGGTAAAGCTCCTGAGGCAAGGACATGGCATTGGTTTATTCAGCATCAAAAGCGGTGATTTGGGACGATAAAGAGTCTTTTGGGAAACAAAACTATTCCGACACTTTTCCTGTACATAGCTACTATCGTTGAAGTGATTTTTCAGTGGAACGCACCATCTTCTATCCTGAGAAACGAGTATTTATATTTTTACGTTTAACGTATCCTTTTGAATTTTTTATTTCGAAAACTACTCCCATTAAAAAAACGTATTAAACAAAAAACGTTATTATTTTTATATTTCTTGCTACGTTACTGATGGTACTTAGATTATAAATTGCTGATCCTGTTTTTGATTCGGTTTTTTATATATCAATATGGTTGGGTACAAATATTATTATTTAAAAGCTTAAGTCTTTAAAACATGTTTAGTATTTTTTTATTTATATTTATGTTTATTTTTAGTTTTACTGACTATCTCTATTGATAGTTGGTACTAGTAGCGCAGTAATGTAACCCAGCTACTTGGGGATAAAGTACTGTGAAGATTGTAACCCAAAGGTTCTATTCTCGGTCCTCTTACAACTGACATGTTGTGACTACTAGAGTGGTCTGGGGTGTCCAATGTTGGTTGTCGTCAAGCTTCAGATGATGTATAGGGAAGAAAACTGAGTGTCATGCTAGTAGCGGAATACCAGACCAATACTACGTGGTTCATGTAAAGCTGTAGGTCTCTTGGTTGAACTGGCTATTGGGCTATTAACAAATAGCTCTATCTGAGGAACAGTCAATCTTAGTGTGTAAATATGACTTTACTCGATCATCTGCAGTCATCATAACAGTGGTGATGTGATTTCACTGAGGATGCCACATCAAAGCATGAGCGAAACGTTTGGTAATGTAAATAATGTAAATAACACCTTGACGCGGTCGTTACCGGAAGCTTTAGTTATTAGTAATTTTGTTGCTTATTGCATTTATTTTATCAATTAAAAGAGCGTTTATTTTCCCTTTCTGTTTTGACAAAAATACATTTAATGAAATTTTTCAGCAACTAATATGATAAAATAGTGATTGTATTATTTATGAAAATAGATCTCAACATCAAATATGAAAATTATCGTACTAACCAACAAACAACAATAAATCATTAAAATATAGATTATTGGCTCAGCAGTTTAAAATGTTTAGAACACATTACAAAACTTAAAAGTTTCTTTTTATTTTTATAATGTATATAGGTTTAAAATAAAAATAAACTTAAAACTGAATAATTTATTTTAAAAAATACCTAGTTTTCAACGTCTAACTCAGAGTCTGATGTGAGATCTCCAACATCTGAAGTAGATTCAGACTGTTAACGAAAGTAGCATAGTATAACTTACAACTGTTACTGATGAAAGGCATAAGATATTTTAGGTCCTTTAACTATTTCTTTAAAAGTGGAAGAGGTTTGTTTGAAATAGGTTGAAGTCCTTGGGATGTGCTGCCTCGACGTTTCCTTTATTTAACTAATTTAGCAGCATTTTCTAACAAAGTTTTATAAGACTACTGGTCGGGTGATTCTGCATTGAAGTGATACTTAAGCCATCTTATCGTACTCAAGTGTACACGTTCACCTTCAGTGTTTTCATTTCTCTGGATGAACTAGTATTTTATCAGAAACTTTAAATCAATGAACTCGGTCTGCTGAATTTCGTAAATAATAAGTTTTGGATTGCACTCGATATACTTTAAGAATGTTGCCCAATCTGTTGGAATCTATAAATAAGTATCTGATTTTTCCTTAGCTCTCTCTATTAGAGCGTGAATTGAGTTGGCTTCCAAATGAGTAAGGCCAGGCTCTAAAAACGTATGGTGAATAAAAAAAAAAATATAATAATAATAATAGGATGCTCTTTTTCTGGAATTTTTTCACAACATAAAAAAACATTTAACCAATAACAATTGTTCTCGTTTGACCTGGGCAAAAGTTACTATAAAACACATCCTAGATAAAATAAAATTTTCATCCCAAATAAAAAACATTTTATTTTTGAAAGTAATTACATTTTGTTTCATAATGGGTAAGATTGAAGGTCCAGAGGTGCCTCTTGTAAAACTATACAGGGTGTAGCATGACACTTGTGCAGATCGAAAGAAACAACAGCTAGTTTTTTATTTCTCAATGATGATTTTTTTTTTGTCTTCGTCATTTTGTTTATATGGAGGTTCCGCAAAGTCAAAGTTTTTATTTTTAAACAGCTGAGCATTTAATTGCTATTTTCCTTTGCCATGATATTTTATTATCATTTCAAATATCACTTGTTGTGCAGTTGCTATTGTTTTGGTTTTTTTAATTGATAATTGAAATGTTCTACAAAGAAGCCATTTTTTTAAAACAAAACACTCAATTCAGTTAAAAACAACAACTTCTGTTTAGATGAATAAAATAACAACAATTTCACCATGTCGTGTGTTTTTTTTTTTAATTTCCAATATTAAAAAAGGTGTGTGAAAAAGGCCAATCTACACTTAGGTCTTTTTTTAAAGCAGATAATAAATTAAATGTTAAAATGGGCCTAATGAAGTTTGGCCTGTCTTCAAGTAAAAAAAAATAAACAGATAAATCAGTTTGTATTTGGATATAAACCTTAAATGAATTTATATTACTCAGCCAAATAAACAGTTGCTAGGACATTTCCTTTTTTTAACCATACAGGATAACCTATTTACGGTATGGTAGAGCCAATAACTCAAATTAAAAAATGTTTGATATTGGCTCTAATACAACCAAGCCCCAGCATTAAACTGGTACTTGTTGGATGAAAATCTGTTCCAATACTCTCTGAATCTATACAATCTGAGGATAGCAAAGTAAACTAATGAAATTGATAACTATGATACCTCTTAACTCTTAAATGGCCATTATGTATTAAACATTATATTCTTATTCTAATGTAACATTTATTAGTAATTATTTTTTTAAAGTTTAAATTAAATGAAAAATTTTGCAAGGAATTGTATATATATATAGTAGATATTATTTTCTTTCCATATTGTTCGAAGTGTTGCCTCTTTTTTTGTGCTTGTTATTGATGCCCAATTATTTAAATGACATATGGGCCATTGAACGGCTTGTTTTAGAGGTTAGCAAACCAACACATTATTTTTTTAAATTAATCATAAATATTTTTAATATTGAATTTAAATTAAAGCACTCAAAAGTTTTTATAGAATTTGTGTATATTTAAGCCTGCATTTTTTCCTAAAAGTCTCGTGATGAACAAAACTAGTCACATTTTGGAAGATTTATAAAAAAAATCCATTTGTGAATTGTTTATAATAAATCTTTCAAAATCTCATATTACTTTGTTTTTCAATATATTTTAGCAAAGGAAATGTCTCATTACTCTGACAGTTTATTTACAAATAACTTTATTTATTGGAGAATTTAAAAATGCATATTTCGGGATCCATCCAGCCTATTCAATATTTGCAATGATGAATTAACTTTGCATACACTCTTCATTGTATATATGTATCCTATTTTACACCAAATAAAAGATGTCTTTATCTTGCAGAAAATTGTTCTCTGATTTCTCCTTAATTGGTATCTTACCTTGCATACGTATTTATTTAAGGAGCACCAATCTTAGATAAACATAATAAATAACTATATTATAGTTTGGTTGTATAATCAAAGCTGTTTCCTTAATAAAGGAATGTAATTGGTAGACATTTAAATTGACTTTTTATATATTCTCTTAATAGCATACATTTGGAATTACACACTTAGAATTGTAAGTAGAATTGTTGTACCATTGTTAATCACTATGACCTTGGTTGTTTTTACTATTTCAAAAATATATCTATACTTTCAAGATACGTTAAATCTTAGGTGGGAAAGACATAAAATGTTTTGACAAAAGTTTTAGATTGTAAAAATATTTTGATACCTGTTCGTTCGCAATATGAACTTTTAAAGTTTATTATAAACTACTTTTCTGGCCCTCCCCACTCACCCAAAGTCTCGGTTAGATTTCTAGCAACATCCACAATAAACTTTCGTTACTATTTAAAAATACCAATTACATAGATAGATAATTCTTTTATGCATTTGAATAATCTTATACCAGAGAATGAATAATCTATTACAAAAATGTTGTATGTGAATACAAGCAGAAAATAAATTGTAATAAAAATATTTTATAGTACCGTGTCCAGCTAAATAGTTTTGGTATATTTTTGGTTTGGAATGATTTTATTGTTGAACTTTTTAGAAGTTATTGAATTACGAATAAAAGTAAACCGTTCGTAACACACACACACACACACACACACACACACACACACACACACACACACACACACACACACACACACACACACACACACACACACACACACACACACACACACACACACACACACACACACACACACACACACACACACACACACACACACACACACACACACACACACACACACACACACACACACACACACACACACACACACACACACACACACACACACACACACACACACACACACACACACACACACACACACACACACACACACACACACACACACACACACACACACGCACACGCACACACACACACGCACGCACACACACACACACACACACACACACACACACACACACACACACACACACACACACACACACACACACACACACACACACAGAAATTGTGATTAAAAACTAGTAAATCCATATGCATGAACATTTGTAAATTCTTCTACAGTATATTTTATTGTTCTCAACTTTACTGTACTTGCCAATTTCGTGTTTAAGTAACATGTTTAGATGGTCAGATGTGTTGTTGTGTTGTGAGGAAAGTTCTTATCTCCTGCCTATAGATGGAAGAATTTGAGAGACTCTGCCTATAAGCAATTCTATGTAAATAATGTAGTTATATATGTTTTTATGTAAAATTGCTGTCTGTACAAGACCTTACAATAACTGTTGGATGGAAATATATAGTAGAATTAAGCTTGGTACAGTATAAAAGTAAAACTCAATATATATGAGGTTAGTAAATAGGGGCAAGTTAAAGTTGAGTGGCTGTTAAAATATCACTGTAAATAAAATAATAATAAATATAGATTTTAATTAGAGAATAACAATTAGGTGGTCAACTGCAACTGAGAAATATTAAGTCTTTAGCTATATTAAGCCCAATCTTAGAGTGCCAAAATGCTATTTTAAAACATGATTGTATGACATCTAAATGAATTTAAATACATGATTATAAGTGAAAGGTTAAAACTTTATCTGATTATTTTATTTTATGTTTTGTTAGGACTTGGAAATAAAACTATGTTTAGTTATTAATATGTACCTTCAGTGTAATTGGTAATATTTGAACAGTAGGAAAACGTATGCAAGTCACTGTATCGTTAGGTTACTGTATCTAAACAGATTGAACAAAATTGTATTAATATGATTAAATAATGGAAGAATATGTATGTTTTAATAAAACTAATAGCTGCGAACAGTTGCAATGATTGTAT
>JAQJVL010005319.1:0-36300 GCA_035578905.1 Stictocephala bisonia | reverse complement strand
TGGCCATGCATCTATGAAATAGCGACTCTGATTGGTTGACTGTTGTAAAAACAAACTTCACTGAGTTGTCTGTTTGTTTATATCGCATAGGTTGTTCAATAAAGTTAGGCTACTCCACAATCACTAACGTTTACAGAAAAATAAAAAACTTCAACTCTGCAAACAGGTCTGCGTTTTCACTTCAGCCATTTAGATTTTTTTCTAGGTTATGAAAAGTTACAAATCAAATTTTATAGCAGTTTTCGTAACAAAGTAGTAAAGTTAAATAGTTTGTACGGGTTTTAGGTTCTTAAACTATCTTAATAGCAATAAAATACGAAAAAACCTAACAAAAATAGAATTTTTATAACGAAAAGTGAAATTTGATGATTTTTTTTTGCGTAGTTAATATAAAAAATACCAAAAAATTACTTTTTAACAAGAGTTGTAGGAAATTTAATTACAAATCTGAAGTATGCTGCCATCAATTCAAAATTCCCGTCCGCCATTTTAGATGATAACGGGTGATTATCCGTTGATCACAGGGGGCTCCCAATATGATTTCGGGGGGGGGGGGGGGGGTTTCTATCCAAGATGATCATAAGACATTACCTTAGTTTTTTTATTGGATACTATCTAAGTTGATAACGGAGGCACAAATTCACATTTATGAACTTTTTGTGAGGAAACGATTGAATATACCCCCATAAAAGTATATAACACATTTCGTACAGAATTTATTGTTAATTTGAATATTTCATTAGGTGTTATCCAAACTAATTATCACAGATTCTGTAAAACAAAAACCTCAACTGTGCAAATAGGTAAGCGTATTTTCGTCAGCCATTATGAATTTTTTTTTATGAAAAGTGCAAAACCCAATTGTATAGCATTTTAGTAACAGGAAATGTGAGGGTAAATAGTATGTAAGGTTGTAGGTTTCAAGCTTCTTAATCATGATTAAATAGGATGATTACTTCCAAAAAATCACTTGTTTTCGACAAAATTTTACTGACTTTTTGTGAGGAAACTATAGTATGTACCACAAAAATGTACATTACAATTTTTGTACAGCATTTAATTTTTAGGTTGAACATTTCATTAGATGCTATCTAAACTAAATGTTACAGATTCAGTAAAACAAAAACTTCATCTCTGCAACAGTACAGCAATCACTTCAGCCATTTTGAATTTTATTTTTGTAATGAAAAGTAAAAAATCAAAGTTTATAGCAGTTTAATAACAAAGTACTAAAGGTAAAATAGCGTGTTTACTAAAGGGGTTTTAAGTTTGTAGCTCCTTTAAATCATGCTTAAATGGGAGGAACTATTCCAAAAAAAATCATGTTTTCGAAAAAACTCGTTTACCGACTTTTTCTGAGGAAACTTTGTATGTAGTCACAAAAATTTACAGGAAACTTTTTGTGCAGAATTTTATTGTTTTTGTGCCAACCCTGTCGTCGCTGCGCTCAGGGGTAAGCTCGAGACCCTCGCCTGGGAACTCTACGTTTAGCCCCTCTGAGGAACTCGGCCTGCGGCCTGTGGGGGAGCTCAGCCTACGGCCTCGCTAAGACGCTCTGCTACAGGCCTCTTTGTAAAACTGGGCTAATGGCCTCGCGGGGTAAGTTTGGTCTGCGGCCTCACCAAGACACTCTGCTACAGTCCCATTTGAGGAACTCGGACTACGGCCTGCCCAAGACGCTCTGCTGCAGTTCCATTTGAGGAACTCGGCCTGAAGCCTTGCCAAGATGCTCTGCTACAGGCCTCTTTGTGGAACTCGGTTTACGACCTCGCGGTAGAAAGTTCGGGCCTCACCAAGACACTCTGCTATAGTCCCATTTGTGGATCTCGGCATGTTGTCGCCTTGTGGGAAAGATCGGCCCACTGCCTCGCCAGGATTGTTAACCAGTATAGTTAATTTTGGTTTTTGGGGCAATGGAGCCCCTAAACATAGTCTTTTCTAAAATATGATTGTAAATTAGTAATTAAGAGAAGAATACCTTTATTTTGATACCCCACTTGGTTGTATTAGTTTAACATTACTCAATTTTTGGGTTTGGAGCATATTTTTTATTTGGGGGGGGGGGGGGCAGAACCCTTAAAAGTTGTCTCTTCCAAAATGTAATGGTAATATGTAACTGATGAGATAAATACCTAGAGTTTTATACCCAACTTGGGTGTTTTATTTTAGTAATACCTTTTTTTTTTTTTTTTGGTTTTAGGAGATTTCATTTTGTTTTGGGAGCATTCATACCCCTTATTATTTGCCCTTCTAAAAACCAGATGGTATATTTGGATACGGAGGAAAATAGCTTTAAAGTGGTACCCTACTTGAGTAGATAAGTTTTAAAAAATTTTATATTTTTAAAAATGTTAGTTTTTAGGCCCTTGATACCATATTTAAATTTTTAAGCTGAAATTCATATACAAGGTGCGCGTTTGTTAAGCGTGTAGAACTGTGAAAGATTGACAATTTTACTCCAGCTTTTTCTAAAGTTAAGTCAGAAACAGAAGCGGATCTAGGGGTGGGGCACAGGGGCACGTGCCCCCCCCCCCAGACGGATTAAAAATGCACTAGATATTATGGAGAGATATTTTAACACTTTTTAAATGTTTTAGTATATAGTCTTTAACTTATATAATATATATAATACACATGTCTAAAATACTGGTTTTATTTCACAATAAGCAAGGACATTTTTAAAATAAAATACGATGTAATTAAAGCCGTTCCTTGGACCGTACCAGCGTCCTAAGCCATTAGCGTACGTGCGCTGCCGCGTAGGCCTAATGGATGGAGTCACTCACTGATTTTGAATATCTCGGCCAGGAGACAGTGAACTCGAACACACTGCCCGCTCACCCGCCAGTTTCTCTATTCAGTCATCCACAGAAGTTGTGATAGTTACCAAGTGTATATTGTTTACAGTGGACGTTACATTGTAAAGTGTAAAATGAGTGGGAGCGGTGGGAAAAAAGGCAACTAGGTCTTGAATCTTTCTTTCATAAAAAAAACTAAGGTAAGTTTATAAATTCTCTACAGCAATCTATGATTTCCATTCTATATTCACATGTATTATGTTTTCTCGTTAACTTAAGTACTGGGCTACGAGCTTTCCTCATAAGAAAAAATCCACTGGAAATCTAAATATAGACTATAGTTTAACGATGGGAGAAAGTGAGCATAGCAGTTCGTTTTATCTTTGTTATTGGAGTAGATTGATCCTAATTCTTATAATACGGATAAAAACAACTACACATTTAATTTATGTATACAATTTAGATAACTCGATCACTTTGAATTTACAGAATTGGAAGTAGGCCTTAGCTAAACAGAGGCACACAATAGAAAGAATTAGGCCTAAGGCTCTGGTCTATCATGTCTCTGTTAACCAGTTGAATTTTTATCTTAATGTTAAAACATTGTTCTAGCACATTACAATATGATTTTATTGTGTTGTTTTAATGTTTAGCTATAAAATTTGCCCAATGACGAAGAATCAGCAAAACTTTATTTTTTTCGTAACAGAAGATAAGATTATTTTGTATATGTCACGATTTATGATCTTACTGTTCTTGTTTGCCTCTTCAATTCAGGAAAATAGGCTACTTCCACTTTAACATTATTTGAACCACAAATTATGTTACGTTTCATAGACTATTTGTTATTGGTAGACCTCACCAATATTTTTAGACTATATTTGAAAACATACTATAAAAGTTCCACCAGCACTTTTCGGGAAAACTGATGTTACCATGACTATTTTATGAAAATATTAACATTTTGTGGCAAGCTATCCTTTAGATTGACCTAGTGTGTATTTTATATTTTCAAATAATGTAATATACATTATGATGTACTTCTACTGAACTATTTGCTGTCATAGTCTTGTATTATTGTATCTATCATAGTAGTCTTAGAAAGTTCCGTTGTAGATTTAGATAAACTTTATGATGCCATGTATTATTATTACACTATGTACAAAAGTGGTTTACCGTTGATAAATAAAGAAATATACTGTTAAGGTTGAATTATTGCCAGTTGTTTTCTGGCCGCAAGCAAACAGGTAATAACCAACGTTTTTATGACCTATATGTTCTCTACATTTCTCTTGAATTAAAATTTATGTCATATCATTACCATTTAACGTAAAAATTGATTTTATTAAACAGTGAACCTAGTGTGATTTAGGTCCTTTTCAGACAAATGTTTCAATACCTTTGGATTTTAAGTTGGTTAAGAGTGAATGCTTCCTTTTCATTGCCTTCACCGAGACATACACTTTTTTATTTTATGACAGGTCTTCTAGGGGTATTAGCTCCAGTTGTGTTGTCATTTTAGGCCTAATGAATACAATCAAGTTACCTCTTAAAATCACAGTTAGGTATGTAGACCTGTTTTTTTTCAGCCAGACCCATCAGATACGCAGGAGAAGGATAAACGGACTCAGTCATGCTAGAAGAAAGAAATTTTGCTCAAGAAAGCCTTGCCGCAAACGACCATGCATTGGAATCAGCAGCAGACAACATAGACTATTCATCTTTAGATCATCGTGATTTCAGTCAACTTTTGATGAAGAGGGAGGAAATTTCGTTACTTACAGATGAAGAAAAATATCAGTGGCTGAAAAACTGTTGGGTACCCTCTCAAAACTACAAATTTCCTGCAGTGCCAGAAGGAAACAAAAACCGTTATTTTCAACAGAGTTGGCTGCATACTTATGACTGGCTGGCTTACAGCAAACAATTACATGGGGGTTTGTGCAAATTTTGTATCATGTTTGGTTGATGCGAAGGCGGGAAATAATGATATAAAACTTGGGAAATTAGTTATGGAGCCTATGACTACGTATAAAAAAAGCTACAGAAACAATGAAACATCATTCGTCTACAGAATACCACAGAACTAGTTAATTGTAGATTTAGAGAAGCAAATAACCCTTTAAAAAATAATTTTATTAAAATTCAATCTTGACAATGATCATTGTAAGATCTGTATTTAATTTTTATTGTCCTAGGTTAAGTGTAATGTGATAATGCACCAATTGTAGTTATCTTTGTAACAGAAACAATGGGTAATTATGCACTTTCTTGCAACTTTTGAAAATATGATTTCATGTTGAAAAAGTGGTGAAAAATTAGTTTATAACATTTACATTAGAAGCATATTTAGTATTTTTTACGATTTTTACAAAAAAAGCTTGCGCAGCACCATATGCTTCACCTGATGCTCATGATCTAGGGTTAAGGTAAAAAGATCCCCTCTGCTAAAAACTACCTCCTAAAGAATTATAAACCCATATATATGTTATAAGCACCTTTTCATCAAGAAATCGCATTTTCAGAGGCATCTAGAAAGTGCATAAAGTGCCCAAAACAAGAGATTACAATAAAGAAAAGAGTAGGCAAAACATAACCTTTTTCAATTCTCTTATGCTATCCTTTACTTCAAATAGTATGTATGTGTGGATTAAAATTAGTTATTCATTTTGAGTGTTTCAATATAAGTTTAAAATATTCACCTGCCAGCCTTGCTAATTTCAAAGTTTAAACTAATACTACTATACATTACATTATCAACTAAAAGTCTAAAACACCCTACCACACTCACAAGTCACAACAACAGACATAAGATTAGTATTGTTAGTATGTTCATGTTCGGTTGAAAAGTGTTGAAGTGTTCAAAGACGTCAAAGACACACATTCAGTGTTTCGATTTAAAGGTACAAATTATCCTTCCCTGGAGAACAAAAATCCCTAGTTATCCCTTAATGTAGCAAAAAAATCCCCACTTCATTAAGTCACCTCTCTTCAAATAAAAGCTTATTTAAATAGCCTTCGTAATAATAATGACTAAAGCTAATCGATTAAGGATATAATATTTTAAAAAAGTATTCCTCATTGGTAAATAACATTGGCAATAAAAATTATTTGTTTCGAGTAAAAATGCTTGAAATGGACAGTATTATTTTAGAACTAAATAAATTAAAAAATAATGAATTATTGTTCATTAATAGTGATGGATTAAATTAAAGTAAATTTTTTTAGATGGATTGAGTGGCAATAGCATTTTACAACTATTGCTTGGGGCAGTTTTCCCATATTAATTGTGCTATAGAACAGGCACGGATTTAAGGGGGGGGGGTGATGGGGGCGATCGCCCCCCCCCTAACGGAAAAAAGCAAAAAATGTACCTACACGCTTAGAATAAAATGTCAATAAAATATTTGATTTACCGTCATGAAAATAACATTAGTAATTGTTACCGTCTTAATAATATTACAGTATATATAATATTCGGATGTGTAGTCTGAGTTTGTAGAAAGGAGAATTTCCGAGTCGTCGGTTGGTAATAATTACCAATTATTGGTAGGCCTATATATTTTCGCCGGCAACACTGCGTGTCTAGCGCCGACGGCCGACGTAGTGGCGAGACGCCGAGACACTGATTGACAGACGATATTGATTTGATAGTTTAGTTATTATATTAATGGTTGTGTAATGAATGTGTTAAATGTAACTCTACACAGTTAACTATGTTTAACTATGTCCAAACTATGTTTAAGTTGTTGCTCATTGAACTGTTTCCATAAAATTTTAACATACAACATTCCAATGGAATCCATTTTATTATTTAATAGTTGTGATATTAAATGTATATACTTAAATGCTATTTCGAAGTTGTACAATTTATTTTGAAATTACATCAGGAAACTACCCCAGGGGTTCTAAGAAGTATCAATGGCAATACCTATGGCAATACCAATTTGACAATTAATTGTTTAAACTAGTGTCATTAATCAGCTGTTGGAATAAATGTATGCCAAACTTATTTTCGATTACAGAACTTAGGTATTCTTCTATATTTAAACCCTAAAAACACCCCCCAAACTGCTAAAAACAGTACTTCTAGGACGTTAAAATAGCAAAAATTTTCCGGGGGCGGACCCCCGGACCCCCCGCCTTACTGGGGGGTATTCCATACCCCCCACACACCCCCGGCAGGTTCGCCCCCCCAATTCACTGCTCTGGATCCGTGCCTGCTATAGAATCATATTCATACATGTATTACTATGGTACCACTTACTAATACCACATGTACCCACCCTCCCGCCCCTACACGTACAGTGGTACTGAGCAACCCACCCGCCCCTACAAGTACAGTGGTACTGACCCACTCGCCCACCTCTACACGTACAGTGTTACTTCATGTTCCTATCATTACTGATGTTGTGTCTGAACAAAAACACAGCCTAATTTTATGAAGAGGGTTTTTTCCATTCAGTGACTTCATTATTGAATTGAAGATGCCCATTACAGAAGAATCAGCTAGCTCAACGACATCCACAACATCAAATTTAGTACCGTGGTCGTCAAGGTTGTAGTATGAGACAACAATACCTAGCTGAGTCTTGTTTGCAATGTCTGTGCACTCATCAATAAAGACTGAAAAGATTTGTCTGAACTCTGAAGTACACCGCCTAATTGCTGATTACAATATAAGTACAATCCGTGTCTTACAATGTTTGTTGCTTTTAGTTTGCCAAGTTGTAGTTTACCACAGCACTGCAATGGGAGTGTCACTACTGGGTGTTTTAGTTGTAGTAGATATTTGGCAAAAATCTATGATTATCCCTATGGATAAGAAAGGGGACGAGCTTGACTGTAAGACTGTAAGAACTTCCTTGCTAAGTATGATTTATAAAATCTTCTCTAAACTAATACTGAAAATATTAGAAGAACTTGTAGACATTGTAGGAGAACACCTGGTCAAAGACCAACTACAGACCAAATATTCATTTTAAAAGAAGTAACATTAAATTACTGGGAGTACGACAAGGATCTATACATACTGTTCATATATTTTGCAAAAGCACATGACAGTATTGCTAGACCAAAAATGTGGGATCTAATGAGAAAATACCATATTCCAGAAAACTAATAAATCTAACAAGAATGTGCACAGTAAAGACTAAAGCAAGAGTTAAAATAGAAAATGAATACTCTTAGAGTTGTAATATTAATTCAGGGTTAAGACAGGGAGATGCTCTCTCTTCCTTACTATTTAATATAGTCATAGAAAAGTCATTAAGAACCATATGTAGTCTCAGTTTGGCTACAAAAACAAAATTCTACCAAGCTCACTCTTATCAGCTTTAGTAACTCTTGCATCGACTCCTTGGACAGCGTTGAGACGGCCATTGGTTGATTCATCGACCTGTCCAGGGTGTTTGATTGCGTAGCACACTCAGTTCTTTTAGATAAGTTAGCGGAAATTGGCATCAAAGGCAAAGCTTTAAGTTGGATTCAGTCAAATCTTTCTGAGAGATCTCATGTAACTAAAGTGGACTTTTTTTATGAAAACAGAGAAAATAACATCTCTGACTGCCTTCTAAAGAAACTCCTTACTATATTTGTGTATGATACCTCTGTTTTGACCTCCCATAAAATTTGTAATAGCTTGGAACAAGAAACCTTCTTCAATCTTAATGACACTTCACAATACTTTTCGAATATCAATCTTCACATTAATACGTATAAAACCAAATTTCTTCATTTTATGACCGATAAAAATGAAACACTTTCACTAGACTAGGCTCACATTTTCTCTCTGTTGTACTTCATGACAATGTCATTGAAAAATCACCGTTTATTGATTACTTGGGGGTGAGGCTGGACGGTGGTCTCAGGTGGAATGATCACGTTAATAAATTGGCAAAACTACTTTCTGCCATCATCTTTGTTTTGTGAAACATTTATTCTCTGAACAACATTGCTTTGTCGAAGCTAGTTTACTTTGGCTTGATATAAGGTACTCATTTGTACTTTGGGGATTATCTAGTAATAAGAACTTAAACAGATCTGGTGGCTTGTTGGGGGCAAAAGCCCCTATATAAATAAAATGAAATGGTGCTGTTAAATATTTAATGTATAACATTTAATTATAATTATTTATAGTTTTGTAAAACTCATTGTCATATATACAGATTAATCCGGTATTATTGTTGTGTTAAAACCTCTCTGTACAGTTTATTATTATTATTATTTTTTAAGGATTGTTTATTTCATTGTTTTGGTCGACTGTATTTTCAATAAACAATTTTACTTTCGTCTGGGGATTTTATTCTACTAAATTCAAGGTTTGTTCAGGTAAACACCAACTTCTTGAAGGTTTCGCCTTGTGCCTTGTTAATTAGAGTATATATTAACAGTTAGAATATATACTCTAATTAGTTAGAATATATTAACAGCTGGAATATTTAATTTTTCTTATTGATAGCTGGGTCAATTATTCAAAACAAAAGTTAGAAACCCTCTTCACATAAGATTAACATGCAAACTTTGAAGGCCATTGGGGCGGAGTCCTACAGGCGAATTGTAAAACTTTGATTTTTCCCGTCATCTTATACTATAAAACGAGCAAGGAATTGTATGTATCTTTATATGTACCTATTTCCAGTAATTTTATTTCAAAAATGGATTTACCGATTTTCTTCCTACTTTGTCTATAAAAAGGTTTTCTACCTCAGGAATCCAATGGATTTGGTGACAATTTTGAGAAAACTCATTTTCTATGAGTTTTCACGATTCCAAAAGTACACAATAAAAATATAGAAGACAGGCGGGTGGGTCAATACCACTGTTTAATGTTTACTATTTACTATTTCAACATGTGAGTTATGATTTTAATTTATTTTTTTAAATAACACATGTTTTTCTGAATCTGTTAAAATGTAAACAAACCAAATATTATTGTATTTTTCTTACCTATGTCTAATATACACAATTCAGTTATTCTCGAACTTTATTTCATTTTTATTATAATTTCAACGCACCGCAACGCATATTTATGGTCCTTTGAGCCGGAAGTAAGATAAATTTACAGTTCATTGATAACTTCAGTTCAGTGTATTTTAACTTTTTCTTAGATGCCAGGCGGAAGTCCTCCAAAACGACGCAAATTTAATTTTACCCAGCATTAGTAGGTAAAATATAATGATTTCAGGCTCACTTTTACCTTTGGACCCAAGATGGCGGCACAATGGTACCAACCCCCTCCCCCAAAATTTCCCTCCAAATTCCCAAATTTCCCTCCAAATTCCCACGTCATACAATATAAAATGCACTTTTTCCAAAATGGCGGCGCCCATGTTTCCCGCCAAATTTCCTAACCTCACTTTTCCTAACATCAAATTTCCCTCAATTTACCATATTTCCCTCCAAATTCCCACATCATACTATATAAAATGCACTGTTAACCTTGTTATACTATATAAAATACACTCTTAACCTAACTTTTTCCATGTTATACTATATAAAATGCACTGTTAACCTTGTTATACTATATAAAATACACTCTTAACCTAACTTTTTCCATGTTATACTATATAAAATGCACTGTTAACCTTGTTATACTATATAAAATACACTCTTAACCTAACTTTTTCCATGTTATACTATATAAAATACACTGTTAAGCTAACTTTTTCCATGTTATTTTATATAAAATACACTCTTAACCTAACTTTTTCCATATTATACTATATAAAATGCACTGTTACCTTGTTATACAATATAAAATACACTCTTAACCTAACTTTTTCTATGTTATACTATATAAAATGTAAAAAGATGGCGGTCTTTTATATATGTACTATAATAAATGCACTTTTAAACTTCGATTATTACCGTCGGCTACCTTCGTACGCGTCGTCTGCTGGTCTGGCGCGCATGCACAGGGACTTGATACTCTGTGGATTATTATTATAATAAATGTCACAGCGCACCTAGCGGCAAAACTTAGCGCATTCTTTCGGAAACATGACGCCTTCGGAAGGGAAGTCCCCGTGGGAAAATTCCCTCCCTATAATTCCCTCGTCATACTATATAAAATACATATATGATTATTACATTATACTATAATAAATATATATGATTTTTTCTCTTTTTTAATAAATACAAATGCGTTTTTCGGTGTTACAGTAATATTATTTTACTTCGTTTTCCTTCACATATAATGTATATACCAGTATTTTTTCTTGTTGTCAGTGTTGCCAACTTACGATTTCATTCGTAGTATACTATAATAAATCCGTGTACTATAATAAGTGCATTGATATTTATTCTTTGTCACGTTATAATATAATAATTGTTATGGCGATAAATTTAAACAGATTAAAAAGGATTCTGTTTATTTTGTGTGCATATTTTATTTCAATATTGCATATATTTATACTATATGAAGTACATTGTTCATACTAAATCATTACTTTCGTTGTACTATAATAAATGCAATTAATTTTTATATATAAATCAGTTAGAATATCTTTGAAACAGCTTACACATTTATAGTTACTTATTTTTATTACAATAATAAATGTATTATATGTTAATATATATTAATTTAAGTTAAATTTTAATGTACTGGTCTTAGACGAGCAAAGACTGGTAGGAGTTATCAATGTTACAGTTGCCGCATACGGCATACAAAGTGCCTCTATCAAATCAGCGTGACATGGTGACCTCTCCGTAACTGTCTCGCGAACTGATTATAAGACTGCTGCTCATTTCCGCTAGCCTTATACTTTGTTTTTCATGGCATGTTGTTCGGATTCCATATTTAAGTGGTTTTTTTCTATATCTTTAGTAGATATATAGAAAATAAAAATCATATTATATCTTATTTAATATTTAATTTAGTATTTAAATATTTAAGAGAAGTTCTATTACAGATATTTTTAAAGTAATAAGACGCACAATATTTAAATGTTATTTAGGAATAAAGTATAATAATGATAATTATTAGATACTGAAAACTCTATAAAAAATACTGTCTTTATAAAGCCAACTGATGTATTTGTATGGTATATAATTGTCCAAGTTCAATTTTGCTGATGCAATGTTTCATTATGTGTACTTGTGGTAGTAAGATAGATATAAAAAGTCATATAATGTAATACAAATCTGCAAAGAGTGGAAACTTCATCTGTACATGCAAATTTCTAAACAACAACCAAAGTTTATTTATTAATTATACATATATCCTTTAACATACATCGTTACCCAGAACCCATCAGTCCCCCTACATTACAACCCATACAGTCCCCCAACTAGCACACCTACCTTCACTTCCTATACTCAAATTTTTTTCCTTTGTACTATAACGACACTCAAGGACTAATTCACTACCATTTCACAACCCGTATACTAGTTATTGGATACCTCTGCTCGGTGCACTGGCAGTCCAAGAGTTCTCGCACAACACAGGCTGACCTTTGAGGTCAGTGTTATATTGTTTGCTATTTTAATTGGCACCGCATGGACACTCCACATGTTTATCAACCACATGTTAACCCAAGAGGTCAAGTTTTGTGATATCAGTCTGAGGTCAGTTTTATAGTGTCTCCTATCAAAATATAGAGTGTTTGTTTTATTAGTGTAATTACTAGACATGTAGGCCTAAAAACGTTAGGATTAGCGGCAGACTATAATGTGTTGGTGTATAAAATACTATGGATCCTACATGATACGTTTTCTTTAGTGCTAAAAAATTTTATTTAACTCTGTCTATTGATAAATTGTTGATGTATAAATTCAGAATGTTAATTCAATTAACCATTAATTAACCACAAACACCTTTAATATTTATACTTCCACCTTAGATTTTCAAGTATCTTACAAATGTTAATGGAAATAATTTATACCTAATTCCTGAACAGCTTACAACATTAAAGGTTTTTTCATAATATTTAAAAGTTTACCTTTTAATAAACTATGCAGGCTTAGCCAGGCCTAAGTCAGTAGAATAATATCGAATAGGCTGTACAACCAACTTTTCTGTTGGCGTAATTAATAGGCCTAATACAATGATTTGGATCTCACAGCTTCATTTTTTATATTGTAGTTTATAAAGACGATTCAAGACTAATCACACGGTACTTTATTTGCCACTCACTAAATAAAATGTATTAACTATCACCTTATAAACGTTTTAAACCATTTCCAATGTAGGCCTCAGATGAAAACAGGCTATGAACCAATGGAAACTATGACTTCAGCATTATGGATGTTCTGTCCCGAACTAGAATTCGTCAATTCTCAGGTTGAACCAAAACCGATTTAAACTTGAATACAACTACAAAAAGAGAGCAATAATAATTTATTTACACACTACGTTTTATTCAGTAAAATCAATTGATAATCTTGTTATTTTCAATTATCATACGTAATGCATAGAACCTTTTTCAATAATTTGTGCTTTATATTTAAATTATTACGAGTAAACTTAATTTTAACAAAGTTTTATCTATTTATTTTGTTGTAAATTTCATAATTTATACATGCTAACACATTACATCGATCTTATGTGTAATAATGAGAGATCGTACATCACAATTATACCGTATTTTCTAATGTTTCTATAGTTTAGGTAGAACTTTAAACAATATGTATAACATTTATAGCTTAATACCATATGAAATTACATTCATACACATTGAAGTCACAAAGTAAAGTTAACAACCTACATTCCCATCAACACATTACATCCAAGTAGAGGGCTTACAACACTACACCCAATTCATGTTTTCATTAAGTCACACTGAAATAGTAAACTTTTAACAAGTTAAAGTATTCAGTTCCCCTCTACAAGAATAACTCTACATACGTCCATTGACTATAAACGAAGTATATTAACCAATAATACTGTTAAAACTTATACACGTTTTAAGTCTACCTAACTTTAGTCCACCGAAATATTGTATCTTAACCAACCTAAACTTACAAATAACAATTGGGAACCTTTGATATATTATCTATTAACAACACAATAGTCAGGGAAACTATGACATGGAACCCAAACCCCTTAAAATTTAGTTAAAATGTCCATAAATAGGGATATTTGTGTACAAAATATGCTATAATTCCCTAAAAGCATTAAAATGCAGTGTCATAACAACGATATTTGTCCTAAACATTAAAAATTCCTTTAAAATACTCTTATAGAACTTTTATAAACTTAGTTTGAGCTCAAAACAACGTACAAAACTGATGTAACACTTGTAAATTAATTGTTTAACCTATATAGCTATTTAGTTGACTCCAAACAGTTGGCAAAGAGTAAGTAGCCAATAGGAATAAATTCTCTATAATGTCCACATTTTAAGTCTAGTTTTAAGAAAACTTGGTACTAATGATTCTTTGCACATTAAACAAATAAACGAATAGTCAGTTGAAATGTGTCTATTGTAGAAACTTTGGTATTAACAGTAAGAAAGTTTTGTTTCTTTTGGTTGTAAAATACTTGATCAGAAAATGTATATTCGCCTAATAAAGTAACAATAAAGTAGTTTTCATTTAATTTCCTTCCAACGTACATATACAAACTACCTACCAAGCACTAATACCCTTCCTATCCAGTAGTAAGACCCTCCTACCCACTTACCCTACACACAGACATCTTTATAGATCAGTTACATTCACAAAACATAAGACTATTGGCAGACTCTACCTATTCAACATAAAAGACTTACCACACACAAACCGTAAATACAAGACTTTTGATCACCACCTACCTACTCAACACTGTACCTCCGATATATCACCTAACTTATAAACTTATAAATAAACTCCATCACATAAGGCTTTTGATTGTCCAACTACCTATCAATAAGCACATGTACAAGACACCTACCAAGCTCATTAACCCTACCTATCCATTAGTATGACTCTCCTACCCACTTACCCTACACACATAGTCATCTTTATATACCACATACCATACCAACACATAAACGTATTGACAGACTACCTACTTAAAATACAAGACTTACCACCTAATAGACAATCTACATAAGGCTTTATTTGTCATTCCACCTATCCAACACACATGTACAAGACACCTACCAAGCTCCATAACCCTACCTATCCATTAGTAAGACTCTCCTACCCACTTAGTCAACAATCTTTACAGACCAACTACCCTACCAACACATAATATTATTGAAAGATCACATAATTAAAATACAACACACACACACACACACACACACACACACACACACACACACACACACACACACACACACACACACACTCACTCACACACAAACATACAAAACATATCAGGCCACACAAACTCTAAATACAAGATTTTTGACTATCCTCCCACCTAGTAAACACACTGTACCTCTGATATATCACCTAACTCTCCATTGCATTTGACCATTGATTGTCCATCTACCTATCCATAAGCACGTGTACAAGACACCTACCAAGCTCCATAACCCTTCCTATTCAGTAGTAAGACTCTCCTACCCAACACACAGTTATCTTTATATACCAACTACCCTCCCAACACATAATATTATTGACAGACCACTTACTTAACATACAAGACTGACCATACACTCTACATAGAAGACGTTTGATTATCCACCCACCTACTCAATACACACAAAACACTTGTTTGATCACACAACAATTTAACAAACACAACTGTCGATTGACACTCCACCTTCACAAAGCATAAGACTTTTGAAGGACCACCTACCAAAGATACAAAAATCATGATAAACAAACTACACACTCTGCAGATGACTTAATATACCATCATACTACCATGAAAATAGTCCTATTGACATACCCCTACCTATCCAATATACGTACCACACACCGTACATACAAGACTTATGTTTACCCACCCACATACTAATCAAACAAGACTCTTGATTGACCATCCATCTCCGTAACAATCATGGATGACCTACCTACCAAACATACGACTTGACCACCTTCTCAAAGCATAAGACTTTTGAAGGACCACCTACTAAACATACGTACCAAACAACATAAAATCATGACTTAACAGTTCACCCACCTACTCAACACACAACACCTCTGATAGATCATCCACCTAAAAATTACATAAAACCTTTGATTGACTCACAATCTTAACATTCATGAACACCCATCCTCCTAAACATACGACTTAACCACCCACAAAAACAAGACTTTATGTATAACCACCTATTTAACATACATACCACACACCATAAAATCATGACTTAACAGTCCACCCACCTACTCAACACACAACACCTCTGATAGATCATCCACCTAACCATTACATAAAACCTTTGATAGACCACCAACACACATGAACAACCTTCCTACCTACCTACGTTACATCCAACACTCTTGACTTACCACCCACCTACTCAACACACAGATAGACCACGTAACTACCCATTACACAAAACCTTAGATTTACTCACAACATTTATGGAAGACCTACCTACCAAACATACAACTTGACCACACACACTTAGCCAACACACAATTATCATTACAGACCAACTACCCTCCCAACACAATACCTACTGTGTAGTCATCTTTGTATACCACATACCATACCGACACATAAACTTATTGACAGACCACCTACTTAACATACAAGACTTACCACCTAATAGACAATCTACATAAGGATTTAGTTATCATTCCACCTATCCAACACACATGTACAAGACACCTACCAAGCTCCATAACCCTACCTATCCATTAGTAAGACTCATGATTTACCCAACACACAGTTATCTTTACAGACCAACTACCCTCCCAACACATAATATTATTGACAGCCAACCTACTGTACATACAAGACTTACCACCCACCTACTCAACACACAGATAGACTACGTAACTAACCATTACATACGACATCTGACTGACCACCTACCTACCTAATACCTCTACATACATACACCCACTACTCATCCTACAGACAAAACTCCTATATAAATACCCATTTACCATAAAAACACTATTGCTTCATATAATCATGTTTTAAAATAACATTATTGCACTGTAAGATAGGTTTAATATAGCTAAAGACCTAAAATGTTTCCTAAAATTCTGTTTTCTCTAGAAATATGAGAGCCGTTGGTGGAAAACATCCAAACTAAACATATAAAATAAGAATCAGCTAGTAGTTAAATAGAAATTCTGCTATACAACTAAAAAATATGAGAAAAAGTTAGGTTTAAAAAGCAATGAACATAGAAAAAGTTAGGTTAAAAAAACTTATGGAAAAAAAATGGTTATGGAGCTTGGTAGGTGTCTTATACATGTGCTTATTGATAGGTAGTTGGACAATCAAAAGCCTTATGTGATGGAGTTTATTTATAAGTTTATAAGTTAGGTGATATATCGGAGGTACAGTGTTGAGTAGGTAGGTGGTGAGTCAAAAGTCTTGTATTTACGGTTTATGTGTGGTAAGTCTTTTATGTTGAATAGGTAGAGTCTGCCAATAGTCTTATGTTTTGTGAATGTAACTGATCTATAAAGATGTCTGTGTGTAGGGTAAGTGGGTAGGAGGGTCTTACTACTGGATAGGAAGGGTATTAGTGCTTGGTAGGTAGTTTGTATATGTACGTTGGAAGGAAATTAAATGAAAACTACTTTATTGTTACTTTATTAGGCGAATATACATTTTCTGATCAAGTATTTTACAACCAAAAGAAACAAAACTTTCTTACTGTTAATACCAAAGTTTCTACAATAGACACATTTCAACTGACTATTCGTTTATTTGTTTAATGTGCAAAGAATCATTAGTACCAAGTTTTCTTAAAACTAGACTTAAAATGTGGACATTATAGAGAATTTATTCCTATTGGCTACTTACTCTTTGCCAACTGTTTGGAGTCAACTAAATAGCTATATAGGTTAAACAATTAATTTACAAGTGTTACATCAGTTTTGTACGTTGTTTTGAGCTCAAACTAAGTTTATAAAAGTTCTATAAGAGTATTTTAAAGGAATTTTTAATGTTTAGGACAAATATCGTTGTTATGACACTGCATTTTAATGCTTTTAGGGAATTATAGCATATTTTGTACACAAATATCCCTATTTATGGACATTTTAACTAAATTTTAAGGGGTTTGGGTTCCATGTCATAGTTTCCCTGACTATTGTGTTGTTAATAGATAATATATCAAAGGTTCCCAATTGTTATTTGTAAGTTTAGGTTGGTTAAGATACAATATTTCGGTGGACTAAAGTTAGGTAGACTTAAAACGTGTATAAGTTTTAACAGTATTATTGGTTAATATACTTCGTTTATAGTCAATGGACGTATGTAGAGTTATTCTTGTAGAGGGGAACTGAATACTTTAACTTGTTAAAAGTTTACTATTTCAGTGTGACTTAATGAAAACATGTATTGGGTGTAGTGTTGTAAGCCCTCTACTTGGATGTAATGTGTTGATGGGAATGTAGGTTGTTAACTTTACTTTGTGACTTCAATGTGTATGAATGTAATTTCATATGGTATTAAGCTATAAATGTTATACATATTGTTTAAAGTTCTACCTAAACTATAGAAACATTAGAAAATACGGTATAATTGTGATGTACGATCTCTCATTATTACACATAAGATCGATGTAATGTGTTAGCATGTATAAATTATGAAATTTACAACAAAACAAATAGATAAAACTTTGTTAAAATTAAGTTTACTCGTAATAATTTAAATATAAAGCACAAATTATTGAAAAAGTTTCTATGCATTACGTATGATAATTGATAATAACAAGAATATCAATTGATTTTACTGAATAAAACGTAGTGTGTAAATAAATTATTATTGCTCTCTTTTTGTAGTTGTATTCAAGTTTAAATCGGTTTTGGTTCAACCTGAGAATTGACGAATTCTAGTTCGGGACAGAACATCCATAATGCTGAAGTCATAGTTTCCATTGGTTCATAGCCTGTTTTCATCTGAGGCCTACATTGGAAATGGTTTAAAACGTTTATAAGGTGATAGTTAATACATTTTATTTAGTGAGGGGCAAATAAAGTACCGTGTGATTAGTCTGGAATCGTCTTTATAAACTATAATTAAAAAATGAAGCTGTGAGATCCAAATCATTGTATTAGGCCTATTAATTACGCCAACAGAAAAGTTGGTTGTACAGCCTATTAGATATTATTCTACTGACTTAGGGCTGGCTAAGCCTGCATAGTTTATTAAAAGGTAAACTTTTGCATATTATGAAAAAACCTTTAATGTTGTAAGCTGTTCAGGAATTAGGTATAAATTATTTCCATTAACATTTGTAAGATACTTGAAAATCTTAGGTGGAAGTCTAAATATTAAAGGTGTTTAAGTGGTTAATTAATGGTTAATTGAATTAACATTCTAAATTTGAACATCAACAATTTATCAATAGACAGAGTTAAATAAAATTTTTTAGCACTAAAGAAAACGTATCATGTAGGATCCATAGTATTTTATACACCAACACATTATAGTCTGCCGCTAATCCTAACGTTTTTAGGCCTACATGTCTAGTAATTACACTAATAAAACAAACACTCTATATTTTGATAGGAGACACTATAAAACTGACCTCAGACTGATATCACAAAACTTGACCTCTTGGGTTAACATGTGGTTGATAAACATGTGGAGTGTCCATGCGGTGCCAATTAAAATAGCAAACAATATAACACTGACCTCAAAGGTCAGCCTGTGTTGTGCGAGAACTCTTGGACTGCCAGTGCACCGAGCAGAGGTATCCAATAACTAGTATACGGGTTGTGAAATGGTAGTGAATTAGTCCTTGAGTGTCGTTATAGTACAAAGGAAAAAAATTTGAGTATAGGAAGTGAAGGTAGGTGTGCTAGTTGGGGGACTGTATGGGTTGTAATGTAGGGGGACTGATGGGTTCTGGGTAACGATGTATGTTAAAGGATATATGTATAATTAATAAATAAACTTTGGTTGTTGTTTAGAAATTTGCATGTACAGATGAAGTTTCCACTCTTTGCAGATTTGTATTACATTATATGACTTTTTATATCTATCTTACTACCACAAGTACACATAATGAAACATTGCATCAGCAAAATTGAACTTGGACAATTATATACCATACAAATACATCAGTTGGCTTTATAAAGACAGTATTTTTTATAGAGTTTTCAGTATCTAATAATTATCATTATTATACTTTATTCCTAAATAACATTTAAATATTGTGCGTCTTATTACTTTAAAAATATCTGTAATAGAACTTCTCTTAAATATTTAAATACTAAATTAAATATTAAATAAGATATAATATGATTTTTATTTTCTATATATCTACTAAAGCTATAGAAAAAAAACCACTTAAATATGGAATCCGAACAACATGCCATGAAAAACAAAGTATAAGGCTAGCGGAAATGAGCAGCAGTCTTATAATCAGTTCGCGAGACAGTTACGGAGAGGTCACCGGGTCACGCTGATTTGATAGAGGCACTTTGTATGCCGTATGCGGCAACTGTAACATTGATAACTCCTACCAGTCTTTGCTCGTCTAAGACCAGTACATTAAAATTTAACTTAAATTAATATATATTAACAAATATACATTTATTATTGCAATAAAAATAAGTAACTATAAATGTGTAAGCTGTTTCAAAGATATTCTAACTGATTTATATATATTAATTAATTGCATTTATTATAGTACAACGAAAGTAATGATTTAGTATGAACAATGTACTTCATATAGTATAAATATATGCAATATTGAAATAAAATATGCACACAAAATAAACAGAATCCTTTTTAATCTGTTTAAATTTATCGCCATAACAATTATTATATTATAACGTGACAAAGAATAAATATCAATGCACTTATTATAGTACATGGATTTATTATAGTATACTACGAATGAAATCGTAAGTTGGCAACACTGACAACAAGAAAAAATACTGGTATATACATTATATGTGAAGGAAAACGAAGTAAAATAATATTACTGTAACACCGAAAAACGCATTTGTATTTATTAAAAAAAAGAGAAAAAATCATATATATTTATTATAGTATAATTTAATAATCATATATGCATTTTATATAGTATGACGAGGGAATTATAGGGAGGGAATTTTCCCACGGGGACTTCCCTTCCGAAGGCGTCATGTTTTCGAAAGGATGCGCTAATTTTTGCCGCTAGGTGCGCTGTGACATTTATTATAGTGTATATATGAAATAATCCACAGAGTATCAAGTCCTTGTGCATGCGCGCCAGACCAGCAGACGCCGCGTACGAAGGTAGCCGACGGTAATAATCGAAGTTTAAAAGTGCATTTATTATAGTACAATATAAAAGACCGCCATCTTTTTACATTTTATATAGTATAACATGGAAAAAGTTAGGTTAAGAGTGTATTTTATATAGTATAATAAGGTTAACAGTGCATTTTATATAGTATAACATGGAAAAAGTTAGGTTAAGAGTGTATTTTATATAGTATAACAAGGTTAACAGTGCATTTTATATAGTATAACATGGAAAAAGCTAGGTTAAGAGTGTATTTTATATAGTATAACAAGGTTAACAGTGCATTTTTATATAGTATGATGTGGAAATTTGGAGGGAAATGTGGGAAATTGAGGGAAATTTGAGGTTAGGAAATTTGGCGGGAAACATGGGCGCCGCCATCTTGGAAAAAGTGCATTTTATATATAGTATGATGTGGGAATTTGGAGGGAAATTTGGGAATTTGGAGGGACATTTTGGGGGGGGAGGGGGGTTGGTACCACTGTGCCGCCATCTTGGGTCCAAAGGTAAAAGTGAGCCTGAAATCATTATATTTTACCTACTAGCATTCCTACAATACTAGAAATAAAAATGCAATCCTTCCATTCCTCATAAATTAAAATTTTTTGAAAGTAAACCTGAGTATGTTGGCCTCAAGCTGCTTTTCCAATTACCACCTAGACTGGACGATATTGTTGAATTAAACAAATTGAAATATGTTAAACAAATTAATATGTTTAAACATGAGCTCAAAAAGTTCTTAATCGAGCAGTGCTATTATCGAATACCTGCCTACCTAACCTAGCCTTTTTTTCAAATCCTATTGACTGGTCCCATGTCGCAATGTGGTTAACTCGGGACGACGTGGTAGTAAGTAAATAAGTACAGACAGAGTCAAGTTATTTTCAATAATAAAGGAACACAATCCTGCTTCTAACTGTTTGTGGAACTAAAACTTTAATACTTGGCTGTTGATTTTTTGCTAGAAGATTTGTAACGTGTGTTTTTGTGTTAATATGTCTTTTTATTTCGGAGGGTCCCCCATTGTAGTACATAAAAAACTGAACATTTCCCAGATGTCCCATCATATTTGGCAATATTGAGCCAATGTTTAAATTCGCCTAATTCCAATAAACCTTTATTTATACGTTAATTTATGATTTTTCTTACCATTTTCTCCTCATCTGTTAAATAACCATTTGTTTCTGACTCCATTATTTAGTTTTTAATCTAGTATAGAGTTCTAACAATTTATTTGAAAATATATAAATAAATGGTAGATTATTTATGTAAATAAATTATGGAATATTTTGTTTGGTTACAATTTAATAGAAAAATATTAAATGAGGATATTGCGACAATAAAGCAAACCAACACTAAAACATATCAACGAACACTCAACGAACACTATTATCAATTTACTATAGCACAGGTTGTGAATAAGATAAAATATGAATAAAGAATGACTGTTGTCAGTATGACTACGAGATTTCATTAAACCTGATCAAAATATGTAAATGTTTACCAGAAGACCCCAAAAGTAAACTGGAACTTTTATTCTCACACTATTCTCAAAAGCACTGGACGCGTTGGGATTAGATTTATCCTGAATTTTAACTCTAGCGTATACTAGAGTTTTCTTGTATAAGAAAACATTACTGTAATTCACATGGTTACATTATTTATTATAAATATTTAATAAGACGAAACATTGTGTCTGTTTGATTGAATAAAGTTTTAATAAAACATAATATTGATGTTTAATATTACATGTGAGTCATCCATAGTTTGAATTTGGGACCTCTACTCCCCGTAACCGCTAGACTTTTATCACGCAGGTCGCCGTTTAAAAACGTTTTAAACTGAATTAACCCTAGTAATCCCTTTTTCATCGCTCGCAGGTCGAATTATCCCTTAAAAGGGATAAAAATCCCTTAAATGGAAACACTGCACACATTGAGTGCTGGTGGGGGTTGAAGAATACACTGGACCTTGTTGGTTAGATTCCCAAAAGTTATTAAGCAGGTGAGTGATATTGGAGGGGTGAGAGGGGACTTGGAGGGAGAGGTCTATTATCAAAATTCCAATCAGCTGATTAATGATTGCAAACTTATACACTGTCGTCTGCAGCTTTATTCATTAGTTAGATGAGAATCATTTATAATTATAATTTATTATTTTGGACCATAAATGTTGCTTCTGATCAGCTAAAATATTTTAAATAATCAAATTTTAAATGATAAAACTGAATTTACCAGACATGTTTTCCATGGTAATTTCTGCGTCTCACTTAAAAATGTACTTAAATTTATGCTGTTGTCTTCATTTGATGTTTACACTATTTACAAATCTCAATTTTTCTTCTGGTAATCTGAAAAAAGTGTTGTTATAATTTCAAATTGAACACTTTAATAAATGTTGTAATATCATAATTTGATTTTTAGAATTAGCTGGGCTCATTTATAGATCCTCACAAAGAATTGATACGTACATGTAGAAAATTAATATAATTTTAAATTTGTTTATGATTTGAAAATAAGAACTATTCCAAATGGATACTGTACAAAATAGAATTTACAAAGTAAAAGATACATTTCATTGAAATTAACATAAAATGGCAAATAACATTAATTTATAGAAGTTAATTTATTTAATGTTTACCCTGTTATAAAATCTTAAACTTTCAGGTAAATTGAAAATTATGTTTCAGTTTGAAATTAAAATATCTCTGTAGTGATTATTGAGATACTGAATAACATTAGTTTACCCATTTAGAACAATTTAATTATTTCAAATGACTCATATTAGAATAAATACATTTTCTAATTGCAGGGCAAAAATAGGCATATATCAACTAATAAATTAAAATTAAGTAAAAAAATAAACTCTAGAACATTTAATTGTACCATTTGCTAATATATACTATTGATTCTCACCAATGAATGCCTGTGTTTCTATGTTTATGTTAGGTATTGGTAATACAGAAGTAGAAAACAAATTAGTGAAGAATAAACAAAAATTTTTAAATTAGCAGTTTTTGTAAAGCTCACTTTACTATAGCGGCCTTAAGAATATTGTAGCTTCTATTTCAGTCTCCAAGCTTTAAAGGTTATTAATGTGATATGGGAATACTAAAACAACAAATAAACAATATGTTCTTTTAAAGAGTTATTAACTTATGTATAGGCCTAGGCCAATAGTTTATTTGAGGCTAGGCTAGTAATGTAGGGAGGTTATTACATATATTTTAATAATAATGATCACTTATATTGTAATTTCCTAATTCAAGAATAAAGAAATTCAATATTTCACTTTATGAACAAATAAACTTTAACTAAGCATGTATGTTTTAAATGTGTACGCAAATAATTTAATTCTATTTGAAACAGGCCTAAGATAAACTCTGAACATATTAATAACACAGCTACTTTTTTATTAAATTATAAACACCCTTTTATTTGTTCATCGATTAACCTAACAAAGAATAAAGAAACCTTCAATTTTAATTTATATATAAAACTAAATCATAATAGCACAGATATAATTTTAATTTGTAACGAAATATCGAAACTCAGTTTAGTATGAGATCATCTCTAATTAACATAAATGTCGCAATCACACCTTAAAAGGCAGGAGGCGATAATTGTCGGCCTATTTCGTTTTAGCCGTGTCCAGTTTAGCCTTATCTACGGCCGCTTCTAATCCACATGAAGACTTATAATCAGCCTGAGAACGACTATCGAAGTCCTTGAAGCAGAAATAAACATGCTCAGGAACCAGGCTGCCTCATGTCATTGCTATAAACTCTCTACCGAATGAATGACAGTCACACATAAACCATCAAACCCTTCATTTGATCAGTAATAGCTTCAGTTTATTAAAAAAAATTCAAATCATCAGCACCCATCCGAAAACAACCAAAACATCCCTCACAAAATAATAGACGCTCCTAACAACCACAATACACAAAACCAAAACATCCACCCAAGACACAGACTAATCCCACTCCCCCATGCAAACCCATGTCATTTGAATCAATGATGTTCGTCGGAGAGAGCTATGCAACGAACATCGCGGGAATGAAAGCGGAGCTTATGCCGCAGTGAATCCAGGTAATGGAGCTCTGCAAGTGGGGTGCGCGGTGATGTGTTGATCGCCAGGACAAATGATTTTGCCTCAGGAAAGCAACTCGGCCTATACCGCCACCTGGGAGACTGCATCATGTCCCGGCCAGTCAACACCAAGCTGATCTTTCCCGCATCGCCACGATCTTCCTCCCGCTCACAATATCCACGAGGAAACCGTCCTCGTGAACGCCTAAATTGAAGATCTGGCTGCCAGACACGACATCACAGTCCTAGATTTTAACAGCATTCAACGTAGGTACTTCACGGAGCACGGGGTGCATTTGCGGGAACAAGACAAGTTGAAGCTGGCCAGACTGCTAGTAGATGCCAGCACAGAGCAGATCGAGTCCCAAGAAGCAAACCTGCTGGCCCGGAACTAGTTCCACGAGCTTCTCCCCAGACAATAGAACAGCCTGTGAAGCCCTATACTCTGCCACATGAGACGTCGCTGACGCCGCCAAGACATGGATGACACCAAAATCTAATTTAGTGCATAGATAGACGTAAGCAAATTTGCTAAAATAATAGTGAAGTTTTGTTAGGGCCTCCACTTCTAGCCCCCCTAAAAAAATAACATACAAAAAGGAAAACAAAATTCAAATTTGAAAAAAAATCAGAAAACAAAATTATGCTGTTGCACCAAAATGCTCAGGTGGCCACAAACAAAGGAGACGAGTTCATCATTTTATGTAAAGAACTCAATCCCGACATTCTTGTCGTTACCGAACACGGGTTTAAGGGCAACAACATCAACCACTTCAAAATTCAAAATTATCAAGTGGCTACTTTTCACTACCGCACATCAGCTAAAGGAGGAGGTTTAGAAGTTTTTCTGAAAAACTCGTTCCCCTTACAGACTGACAGAATCCACTGACAAAATCCTTGAAGTGACTAGAGTAAAAGTAATGACAAACAAGTCAAATCTTGCAATTATTGGACTCTACAGATCTTCCATTGGAAATGAAGAATAATTTTTTTCAAAATTTCGAACAATTGTCACGAACAGACGTGACAGGGAAGCGTAGCGATTTTGTTATCGTCGGGGACTTTAATATAAATACTCTTCATGTTAATAGCCCCATGACAAGACGACTGGATGATCTGTTGAAATCCTTCGGCCTTTAATGGTTGATTGATTATCATACGAGATTGCAGATGACAAACGACATTTAAGCATTTTGTTTCTAAATTACAAAAGAATTTACTAGAAAGTCATCAAGGCCGCGAAGGCTTATGATGTAAATAAAGTGCTGCTCACGTCAACAAATATGTCAAAAAACAATATATGTGACCTGTCAGTCAGATCTAATTGGCTGACTGACAAGGAGCTAGAGTGGGATATTCGAATGAATGAGTGTGTGTTCGAATGTTAATATTATATGAATTGGACCTAGCTGTTAAAGTATGATTGAGAAAATTTTAGTTTTATTTGAGTAAGTAATTAATGGACGATTGCCATGCAATTGTAAACAGTTGTCATGCAATTAAGTATTTATTATTATTATAGCACAATCTAAAATATTAAAGTATAGAGCTTTAAGCTTTTATGTTGGAGACATGGAATGTGATTATCGAGAGCAATTACACATGGCACTTTCTTTTTTATCCAATTATTTTTTCTGGGAAATCCACATTTATTTATTTATATACCAACGGACAGCTCCATTTTTACATTAAATGAAACATAAGTTCGACAATTGGCTCAAAGTATGACTTACAGCTAAAATTGCCATTCAAAGACTAAATTACGGCTACTGTACCAATAATAGAATCAAACAAACCACATCAATTTCTAACTCATTGGTGTCTTCAAAGTGTTCGTTAATACAAGTAGTGCACTTTTTACACATTGTTAGTAGTCTGTAAAAATTAGCCGTGTCTCTTATTTTTCGGATTTGTTGTAGCAAACTTTCTACTAACTACTAATCTCTTTGCTACAGAATAATCCATATTTTTGCTTTGTAAATATACAGGCACTGAGGAAATGGCTTTAAATAAATCTAAGATGATGAAATAAATTAACATCCCTCATGGTTATCATCCCTCACGGTTATCACATATTTTCAAATTTGGTCCAATTGCTAATGAGTGTTCGAGCTGTAAACTTAGTTTTATAGTCAAAGTTGTCTTTAGAAATGTTTAATAATACTTAAACAGATTTATCAACTTCCAAGGTTCACTGAAGTTAAAATATTTTATTTCTAAAAGAGATTAAAAGTCAACTATGGAATTTAGTGCTTTGTGCTTGCTCCACCATCTAGTTGCGTCAATTTTCGATAGCCTATATAGCTTTTCTTGACCTTTGAAGCGTGCTCATGTATTTCGGGGTACATCGGGACTGCACCGCATATCCAGCCCTAATGACAAAAGGTCTTATTATTCAAGACATTTATTGGTCATTATGTACAATGTACAAAGGATTCCATACATTTTAGTACAATAGGCTTCGTCAAGTATTATATTCAGTAAAGATTTAAGATTTGATAGGCTCAGTCTATCGAAAACTCGAGGCATTTTCCACACTGTAAAATGATCGTTGCTTAAGCCAACCAGAAACATAAAACTTAAACTTATTAACAGGCAAATTTCTGACATCTAATGGTAACTTATTAAAGATCATATTGTTGGTAACTATGACTTTTAAATGATTTTTGTAATCGGATGTAAGGTGTTACTAGTTTATGTTTATTCCTAGTATGGTAATCATGACTTTGACTACAATAAATACAACTAAGTCTACCTCGGAATGCACCGGGACTGCACCGCTATCATATCATGTAACCTAAGCTGGGCTGCAGCATGTAAACAAACTATACAACAGTGAAAGTGACACCAATTAATTTCCCTCCACACATTTGGGGTCTAGATTCTTTGGATTTGTGGAAACAACGAACTCAAGGGAAAGCTTTCGCGTCAGACTAAAGTTAAAAAAAATCGTGTTCGTCTCTTTATCCGAACATTTTTATCTTCGTTGAATCCATCACAGAGGCTCAGCTGGACACTTACATTGGCAATAATAGTGTACAAAATCGTGAGTCACCTTGAAGAAAGAAAAAAAAAAAAAAAACTGTAATATTTCAAAAAATTATTGAAAATAAACTTGAACTACTTCAAAATAGTCAAGTAAGCATTGTGAATTTTCGAGATGTTTAAAGTAAGTTCGTTTGAAATACAGTAGTATGTTTTAACTTATCTTAGTAATTTATGATTATTTTATTACATTTTCAGATTGATTTAGGCCTACTTTTGTTATTTGTTTACATTTGGAACTTTGTTTATTAAACTGTCTAACTAAATTGTATATTTTTGTAAATTTTAACTTCATAATTTAAAATGTTTTATAGTCAATTTCATAGTAACTTATTTTTTGTAATTTTTATCTCTTACATTTTTATATTTGGATTTTTGTTTATAGAATTTTCTGACTAAATTGTATATGTTTGTCAACTTACCCTTTATAAACTTATTTTAAAATAAGTGTAAAATTTTAGACGAACTATAATTAAGTACACAGCTTAATAATTTATAATCTCGTATGTTACTTTTTATATAAAATTATCTGACTTTTTGACTGAATAGTGGACATTTGTTTACCGCTAATTGACTTTTTAGTTAACATATTATTGAATTTTTAGATTCGATTTAATTTTTTTGGGTATAATACTTTTTTTAGATAGTAGGTATTTAATCGAACCTTATTTACTTTTCATCAGTTTGATTTAACCAATATTAATTTATTAGTTTGATATAAGTAATTATATACATATATGGGTGTTAAATTTCATATTCTATATTTTTCATGCTTAAAACATATGTTTTTGAAATAAATAATATAAATTGTGCTATTGCAAATAATAGCAGAGTTTTTATATAGTTAGCTTCGAAAATATCCCTTTCGTGGATTGGAACTTATTAGACATTTAATTAGCATAATGAAATGCCTTTACTATTTTATTGATAGTTCATGAGCA
Organism: Stictocephala bisonia; assembly: GCA_035578905.1. Taxonomy (NCBI): domain Eukaryota; kingdom Metazoa; phylum Arthropoda; class Insecta; order Hemiptera; family Membracidae; genus Stictocephala; species Stictocephala bisonia. The sequence goes on along the minus strand of JAQJVL010005319.1, from coordinate 7,117 downwards.
AGCATTGAAATGTGATGAAAATGAAGAGAAACCCACTCCAACATTTTTCAGGAATGCAATCATCGAAAAGAAGGTCGTTGCGGCGCAGTTCCAGTGAACCGGTTTTAGTATATTCATTTATTAATGTATTTCTTCCTTTATATCTATGTTATGTTTATATTTTACGATAAAATTGTAGGTTTTTGAATTCATCGTATAATGTATATTGTAAGTTATAACTTGAAAATTATGGAATGTACTAAATCATATCGTGAACGCCAAACGATTACTCGATAACATCAGGTGACGACGAAATCTAAATTGAGATACACACGACGTTGAATGTTTGAATCATTACCGTTATCATTTTTCTCTTCATATAGACCCCTCCCCCTTTATTTCTTCTAGGCAAGAGTCGTCGTTGAGTGTGGTTGATGAGTAGTACATGTTTATATGAATTAATACAATCTGCCACGCATGTGAAACGGTATACTGTATTATTTGTGTTCTAGTAATATAATTTCTTACCAACAACTCGGTTTTATAATTAGCTAATGAACAAAATATTATTTATTTCGATATACGTGGTATGAAATCTTGTTTTGTCACGAGACCTGAGGGCCCCGAGGGGCCCTGGGCATTTGCTAGTCCGACACTTATCAATGTACTTTATAATATTGTTAAGAATATTTTTGTTCAATTAATTTACAAAAAATAGATGTTAGTTTACAATAACTGAGGGAGTTATAACATTTTGTGCTCGGTACATGCAGCAAGGGTGCAGTTACTCCATCGCGCAACATTTGACTTTTACACACGCATCAGTGCACACACATCTCACGCACATTCACACCTCTAACGCATACACTCACATCTTATTCATACCTAAACACACACTCAAACCTAGAAAAACACACACACACACACACACACACACACACACACACACACACACACACACACACACACACACACACACACACACACACACACACACACACACACACACACACACACACACACACACACACACACACACACACACACACACACACACACACACACACACACACACACACACACTCACGCGCGCGCGCCCTCAAATATAAAACGCGGCAACAAAAAATAACAAAGAAATGATTAATGTAACAAATAGTCACTTGTGCAAGTAATGCAACAAGGTCCTTAAGGTTAGACTGAAATTACAGGCGGTACACTCAATTGAACTACAGTCTCAATCATCCTGATTTGATTAGTCATAAAAGTCGAATGTGTATGTGAAAAAAAATTTTCTAACAGTGAACAGATACAGTATACTGAAACACGTAATGTTTTACGTATTAAGTAAGACAGTATAGGAATTTGAGGACTTATCTGTGGGGTATATAATTAAACCTACCCGCCCTCCCATGCACGTACAGTGGTATTGATCCACCCGCCCAAAAGTACAGTGGTATTGACCCACCAGCCCCCACCTATACTCGTACCCGCCCATCCATACACGTACACTAGTATTGACCCACTGGCCCACCCATACACGTACAGTGGTATTGACCCACCCGCCCACCCATACACGTACAGTGGTATTGACTATCCTTATCCTTATTGATTATTATTGATGACTATCCTTAGTGGTCAAAAAAACAGACTGAGGCAGATCTCAGACATCATAGTCTGGACAGCTCTGGGGGTATAATAACAATAGCAGCTCTGATATTTTTAATTTATTCCTAATCTTCAGCTGTGATAATTCCAAGTTCAAATATTTAATTCTTTTTCCTGTTAAAGAGCTATTGGCTTTTTTAAATTGTATTTTTTTAAACTAGTAACAGCCACCCTAAAAGTCAACGTACTTTGTGGTGAAATGGGAAAGGATGTTTGAAAGACCGATTTGAAAGGCATAAAACCGATTAAATAAAAAACGCTATAATGGTTTTTTCTTTACTATCTTATAAGATTGTTGCTGTTAAGTTCTTTTTTATACATTTTATACTTATTCCATACTAATTGTTATTTTATTATTATGTCTATTTATTCGCTATTTACAATTTTAAAACTGTTGTTATAGCCATTTTCATTTGAGCTCTACTCTGCTAATATTTTGTTTTTCTGCATTCTTTATTCCGTTTGACCTTGTTTTTTATTGTTAATAATGTATGTTTAATTTATTTTTTTCAAGAATAGCCATAATCACTTATTATTGTAAAAAGGTGTACTGGTGTTAATAAATAAGCATACTCAGATTCTCCTACATATTTAAAAAGCCACGATGTACAACTGATACTGATATCCAGATTAATTATAAATAGAGTTTATTGTTTATTTAATGTTACCATGTTTAATTCATCGTAATGATTATTAAAACACCGAGAAGACTGTAGCATAACACTATCTGATAGATAAATAATAAATTCCGCCCTCCCTGGATACCTAGGAGTGAAATAATAAAATAAGTCCTCTATGCTTGTTTAGAACTTCCGCTAATGTAAACCCCATCCGCAGCTGCAATCTGAGCTTAGAAACCGACTAGACGAAAATTTACTCTGTTTTAGTGTGTGTGAAGGTGTTCGGTGGCAGTTTTACAAGCCTTCTGGATACCAATTTAAAGTGTAAGTATTCATATTTATTAATTGATAAGACTGTTTACAATGTAATATATTCTCCATTCGAGTAATAAACTTGTTGTATAACGTGTGAGGCATTGTAGGAGTGTCCTTGTGGGTTTCATCGCCATTTTGGGTGTGATTGACGAGTAACCGGCTAGTAATCTGAGGTAGGATTTTTATACATTTTGAAAGGTTTTATCATTTTTTTAACGAATACAATTTGTAATGTAAAGTTATGCTATTATTTTGTTAGTTTTGAGTTGAAGTACATATTCTAATAGGACTTTAAATTCATGACAGGCTGGGTGGTTTATAAATCAGGTCTACTGGGCCTTGAAATCAACGTCTTAGTGAAATATTTTAGGTCAAGTAGCCTAATTTTTATTGTAGGCCTACTTAATTAGCAATACTTATTTTGCATTTAAGTTCATCCTTGAAATAATATGACGCCTTCTCAGGCAATTAATTTTCAGCTAATGAGGTCTAGGCATCTGTTCTATTTGGCTCAATGTGTTGAAATAGTTGTGTAGAGACTTAACATTTCTTCTGAAAATTAGCAGAACAGAGATTTATAAATAGGCTGTTTTTGTGTTATTAAAGTTCATCACCAAATTGAAAGTTCATCACCAAATTGAGATTGTATAGGGCCTACTAGTCATTTATTTGATAGACCATAGAACATTAAATCTAAGTTCACAATCTAGAATGATCATTACTTTGAAAGTATTATTTTGCCGAAATCAGTATTAGGCCTATTAGCACAAAATCTTTCTTACGATAAAAACAATTAGTGAAAATATATAGGAAGATGTATATCTAAATTGCAATTTCTACATAATTTGGACTACTTCATGTCAGGGCAATATTTATGATAAGCAGATAATGTTTACGACTTATGGAGTGATTGGAAATGCATTCAGACATTATCCTTCTCATGTTTTAGCTGACTCCTCACCATTGGCCCCTCACGACAATCTGTATCCTTGTTGAACCACGTGAATCCCTATGACGACAACCATCCTGTCTAACCAATAAGAATAGACCATTTGAAAAGTACAGTTAGGCACGATAGACTGGTTGGAGCATGGCTGTATTCAACTTAGTGTATTTTATTTCTTTACTTTCTACAATAATGGCATTTTAACATACTATACAAACTTTATTGAGGGACAACGGTACAAACCCTTAGGCTATGGCAAATTTAAGTGGAACTCCCGTGCTTTGATCCCTTGAACCTCTGCTTTGGAAGCAGAAGTGCTAACCAAGCTAGCAAGAGGCCCTCGTGTGTAGGAGGGTGTTTGCTTAAAAACTCTGTTTGACATAATTGGTCGGTAGCGTAGTTGGTTCAATTCCAGCTTTATGTGCTAAAGGTTGTCAGTTCGATCCCAATCCGAGTCAATACATTTTGAGAAGGATCAGCTGATAATCACCGGCTATTCATTTGTCATTGGGCTATTAATTAATGACACTTTCTAAGGAATAGTTGGCCTTAGTTTGTAACAATGACTACATTGGCTCATCTACACTCATCACACTAATTCGAAAGCCATATTCGCCCATATCTTGACGATCGGCGTCCTATGAATAAATAAATAAAAATAAATAAATAATGTTGCAAAGTTACTATAGGGTAGTGATTTTACTGGCCAAAAACATGTGCTGCATGTTGAAAGTGAGTGTGGTGACAAATTGATTCTCAGTAGGTAAGGTTTCACCTTATGGTGTAATATCGGACGCTAATGTCATCACATGGGTGAGCTTGGAAATGTGTGCATGCTTCTCTATCTCAATTCACCTTGCCAGAATCTCACTAGTCACCATGAAAAACTGATGTGTCATCCCGTACAGTGATCGACTGATGGGCTACCGTACTATTTTGTCCACTAAGTGTATTGAGACGGGAAGTATAGTCGTTCTTGGTAGGCTGCTTGCGTGTGGAATCACAAGATTTTTTTCCCTCTCAGGTATTCTGAAGGGCCTACAACTGCCTAGGTCTCTGGAGGGCTTACAACAATCTCACAGTGAAACACTCCTTGTATTTTGTGGATCCAGACACTGGTGCTCATATAAACACTGTTGAGCAGTCCTGTTATGGACCAGTAAACCATGGTAAGGTGTTCAGTGGTGAAAAATATTGGTTATTTGGCTAAATACTAGTTCAATAGCAAATATTCAGCAATTAATGAATGGCTCCACTGTAGTGATATTCCACCATCTTGTTACTTAATTTAAAATAAGCAGCTATATCCCGCAACACTGGTGAGTGGTGTTATTGTTAGTATAGCTTCTAGGTCCTTACATAATAAACCCATTTTATGACAGTTTGTAAAAAAAGTACTTTTAAAATAAAGCGATGAAATAATTAGTGGACAAACAACCTGATTACGAGATAGATTGAAAGGTCTAATTTGTTGTTTACAAGGCCACATCCAGGTTAAGTCTTGGTAAACATTGCAAGTTTTCAAAAGCTCCAAATCGTCAAATCTAAATATATCGTACATAGCCTGATTACAGTAATTGGTTGTTCAGCAAAAATATTTTGACCTATTTAGGCCTAGTTTTATTTTTGTTTTGTATTATAATCTTAATACCTACTACTTGGATGTTGAATTTTTTTCAAGCGTCTTAAGGTAGGCTGTTAACGCTTTGTGGCTTACAGCATTTTGCAGAATAAAATGCAACCTTACAACATTGAGGACAATGCTACTTGATTGCTAATTCTTATATAGTAAATTGTTAATTTTAGAACGAACCTTTCTCATGGTCTCTATTGAGATGCTTTCACTCAGGTTTGGGAAGATACACCTACTGGAAATTCAACTGGGGAATGGCAACTGATAGGTGATGTGATTGCAAAGTGAAATTCAAACTATAGATAGCATAGTTAATGATAGCTCATTGCCCAATTTTCAGCGGGGATTTAGCTAGTCTTCATGTAATCAAAGAGCCAAATGTTGAATGATTATGAAGCCTGGATTTAGCTCTTTGATGTGAGATCAATACTTTAACATTAATACTAAGTACATTTTATTTTAATATAATTTATTGGCCTGAAACATTAATACTATGTACATTTTATTTTAATATAATTTATTTGCCTGATTCTTAATACGTTTCCCCTTTTTTACGTTTAGTTAGCTGGCTTAGGAAGCGTTCAGAGTTGTTTAATGCGGAATGTTAAAGGATGTTTTATACCATTATTCTTTGTTTTAACCCTGGATCGTGAGAAACAAAATAATTTATATGGTTCACAATTTCTCTTCTAAAAGCAAGGTATGGCATAAATTATACTGTCACGTAAAAATCAATAAAACATGTGTATCATCAAACAAGCAGGACAAAGTTGATACCAATCTACGCAGGATGTTCTGTTCTATACATTTCAGATTTTTTTATAATGTTGTATGCAGTTTTATAAGCGTAGAAATTAAAATGTGCAACATGAAACTCCTGCTAAATTCCCTGCTGGTGGAGGCTGGGAACGAGAAAAATGTTTGTCACATGACTAAAGAACCAGAAGATGGAATAAGGCTTACTAAATGTCATTCTGCAGAGAACGAAATACTCTATCCAAAAAATAAATTGCAATGTTTTAGCTTAATTAATTAATAAGCTAAATGTGTTAGCTTAGCATTAATTATTTCACAAAAAATGTTGTATACCCTTAAATGTGTGCTTTCCAAAAGCAAGGAAAGTCATAATTTATTGGTGTTAATAAAAGTTGTTGTTCAAACTTTATTTTTGGCTGTAGTCTAACAATTCTCGTGTATTTGTTTTATTTAGAAATATGTCATCACTCAAGCCCTAAAGCAGAATAATGTGATTAATTTGTACAGAACAATATCTGGTATTGTGTTTTAACAATTAATTTAGAACCGTATTTGTAGTGTAACTAATAACCAACTATGTACTGAATGATTCAGAATAACATTTGGCTTCTGTGATTTAACGAAATGAACAACAGCTGACTAGCAGAAGCTGACTGGAGTGAGATGAAAGTTCAAAATAACATAACGAACAATGACTTGTACAACAAACACGACTTGTACAAGCGACTTGGGGTGATTTATAAATTATAGTTTAGTTGAGAACTTTGTTTTATAGACACTTATATTACTTATAGCCTACTTGTAAATTTGTTCAACCAAGCAACATTCTTTAAATTTCAGTTTTTATTACTTAAACAGTATTGATAAAAATAATTAATTACATTTAATGATTTTGTCAATGTTCCTTCCCAGCTCTAATGTTCACTTTGAACTGAACTAGTTCAAATCATAATGAACGAATAGTTCACTTGTTCACACTGGTGTAGTGGAGCCGGAGCGGAGCGACGCTCTACTACTGCTTTTGAGGGAGGAGCGGCGCTCCGGTACTACTTTGTTCTGACGAGCGAGAATTTTTATTATTTCGCGCGGGAATCTGACAACACTGTGGTTCGACGCTTCGTGCTTCCCCCACCACTCAGCACTGACAAGAGCTCATCGAGTGTCACTGTCACTCGTGTCAGTGACCTGAGTGAGTGAGGACTG
>JAQJVL010005318.1:0-36302 GCA_035578905.1 Stictocephala bisonia | reverse complement strand
AAGTGTTTTATGAAAATAGTTCAATGTATTAATTTATGGTTTAGTATAGTTCTTCATACACATCAATTAGCCTATGGTAGAGTCTAGATGGACAGACTGTCATACGGACAGAAGAGAATGAAACAAAATGAACAGCTGAGATAACAGAGGATGACTGTAGGGGAAGTCATATTTGTCTTTCCTTGTTACCGTTTAGTAAATATATTCACTTCGAAGTTACATTTTTTATAAAAGTGCAAATAAATGACCTAGCAATTTTTTCTAGCACACATTAATAAACTAATAGTTACCAGTTAACATTACTGTTTTTATATTTATATCAATCTAAAATAAAATAAATATAAATGAATATAGAGACCGTAGTGAATAAAGCCATATGCTTTTCTCTGTAGTTATATTATTTCAGGGACCACATGTAAACGCAAATTTTAAAATTATTTAAACGAAATTAACCAGTAAAAAAGTAAGTCGAATAACTCTAATTAAGGAAAGTGGTTCTGTAAAATGAAACTCATATCAATCGTAGTCCTACATTGCATCCATCGATGTTAAGTGAAATGAAGACAGACATTTATCGAATAACTCTAATTAAGGAAAGTGGTTCTGTAAAGTGAAACTCATATCAATCGTAGTCCTACATTGCATCCATCCATGTTAAGTAAAATGAAGACAGACATTTATCGAATAACTCTAATTAAGGAAAGTGGTTCTGTAAAATGAAACTCATATCAATCGTAGTCCTACATTGCATCCATCCATGTTAAGTGAAATGAAGACAGACATTTATCGAATAACTCTAATTAAGGAAAGTGGTTCTGTAAAATGAAACTCATATCAATCGTAGTCCTACATTGCATTGAGACCCATTCCCCCACCAAAGCTGGAAAGCGTGCCAACTGGGGGAATGGCCCAAAACAAGTCGAGCGATGGGATCACGGGTGGCAGTTGGAGGGTCAAAATAACACTCGGCAGCTGAGCAAAACTAGTTTATTACCAAAAAAACAAAATAATTAATTAATCAAAACGGCAGAAGGCCACAATAAAAAGAGGCAGAAGGCCGCACAATATAAATTTTCACTTAAATAAATAACAAAACACACAAAAGCTACAAGAACAACAAACTCAACGAATACCAAAATTAACAAATTAACAACTACATGGCCTATCTGCAGCCTAGCCTGAGACACCCCAAAACGTAAGAAAAATTTAATAGGCCCCGACTAAAAGTGAAGAAAATTATAAAATTTTTGGTATCACCAATTACACCGGCAATTTGGCCCGCATCCCTTGATTCCACCGGGCCAGGGAGTAAGCCGGAATCCCTGGGCAGCTCCGAATTAAAAGTTAAGCAAAAGCACCATAATCCCCTTTTGGTGAAAGTTTAAAAATTAAATAATTTAAAAGAAAATATAACACGGTACCGTTTTAGTAAAAAGTCACTTCACGACCTCCATAATACAATGAACGAAAAATATAAATAACAATCACTAGGCCTAAACATATAAATAAATAACATAACTTAACCATAGGGACCTAACAACTATAAAATCTAAAAGATATAACAACAAATAAAACTAATTAAATAACTAACAATAAATATAAATAAATATTAACATCAAAAATATTCTTTATGTATTTTTAAAGCTTTTCTTTTTAAGTAAATAAAAAAAATATAAGTCCCCATGGCTGTTTCATCAATCACTGTTCCAGTTTAGGCCTAGGCCACAAATTAAACAGTTCCATAAACATTTGTTTTTTTTTCTTCTTTTATATTTCATGATTTTTTCTTTTTATTTCTTTTTTTTCTTTAATATCACCAGAACCCCTCAGCTCAGCCGCCGGGAAAAAAAAATGGACAGAACTGACCTGAGGACTGAAGAACTCTACCCAAAGCTGTAGAGAGGGTAGCGGGCGAAACAGGCTCCAGCATGGTCCTCAGGCCAGGCTAGCAGAGCAGATGGTCGACAATCCCCGGACGGCAGGCCGAGGGCTGAACGTCCCACTCGAGGACCCTGGACTGTAGGACAACACCACAGCACATTAAAAGCAGTCCAGCCATCACAACACAAATATTATACATAACCCCTAAACATGACATGGCAACACAAAACGGGCACAGACAAAATTATACAGGATTATCACACTAGAAAAAATAAAAGATCTATTTTTTAGGTCATGAATAATTATGTTGGCAAACTCAGATTTAGGAAAAATTACCATTAACAAATTATAAAAGAATTAATTACGTATATGGACTTAAAAATGACAAACTGAATACTAGGCCATGGATACATGAGCAATATGTTAAAACATGAAAATCAAAGGGTACAGCTAGGCTAGGTTATTGGCAAAGAACAAAAAATATGATATCGGTAACTACAACTGTAAAAAGGCTCCATAAACATTATACAGAATTACAATTGAAAATAAAGGCAGAAATAAAAAGCATTAACGGTAATTAACGGTAAAGATTAACATGGAAGCACATGGCTTTAACCTAGTCTGAGAAACATCTAGACAAAGAATACAAATTTAACCAAACTCTGAAAACACAAGCAAGAACGATTAATATTATTGAAACAAAAGTATTTTCACCAAAAGGGAGATTAAATATTAGAAATTACAAAATTAACACTTACGTTTTGGAGTCTCTCAGCCGAACATAGTAATCTCAGCAGGCAGAGCCAAAGACAAAATGACGGCCAACCTGAAAGACGAAGGCTCCAGAGAAACTAGAACTACTCGAACAATCTAGAAGCCGGTCAACCGGACCGAAGCTGCTGCAAACCGGAACGAAACGGAACTGGGCCAACGGCTACCAAAGTACGCGGAACGCAGGGCAAAACGAATCTCAGGCAGCCTGGCAGACAACAACGAAAAAACGAAACTGTACCGGTCCAAGACCCGGTACAACCTCCCTCTGCAAACCTCAACACACCCAGGCAGGGGAGCAAACTCGGTACCTCAGGGAACCAAGAGAAGACGAAGACCTCCGAAGAGTGGTGTTCCAAGGACGTCCAAGAGAACCTAAGAGGGGGAACCCCTCGAACAGGGAGCAAACTACCCTGACGGTCGGGCCCGACCAGAAAAGAGAGAAAGGAGACTCTCTCAGAACAGCCACCTAGGGCGCAGAGGTGATCAATCTCTTTGCCCCAAGAAACCCCCAGGAACACCAACTCCTGGACCAACCGTTCCCCGGAAAGCCTTAAGCTGGGACACATGGGCTTTCCTAAACACCCTGCCTGACTGGGGATCAACCAGCAGAGCAGTCACCGGTGACAAAAACCTGTCGATGCGGTGGGGACCAGACCACCGATAGCACAACTTTGCAGCTCTTCGTTCCGCGGCCGAACTGACCGGGTGAGCCTGACAAAGAACCAGATCTCCAACCTGAAAAGGGTTAGGAGTACGACCCTTATCATACCTCCTCCTCACTCTCTCTCTAGCACGTAGCAGGTTGCGCCGAGCAGCCCGCCACGTGGACACTACGTCAGTGGCACCTGGCGTAGGTAGAAGATCCTCTAACCTCCACAAGTTGGACAAAGGGTTGTTAGGAGGGTAGCCATGTAGAATCTCGAAGGGAGTGGCATTGTGACTCTCATGCTTGGAAGAATTAAAAGCAAGCTGGAGCCAAGAGAGACTCTCATCCCAGGTGTTCTGCTTCTCAGCATGGAAGGTAATAAGGGCAGACCGAAGATTGCGGTTGAACCGCTCTGCATGAGAAGGCTGTGGGTAATACGGAGAGGTAGTCACATGCCTGATACCATTGCCAAAACAGAACCTACGAAACTCATGGGAGGTAAACTGGCTACCGTTGTCGGACACAAGAGTGGAAGGCACACCAAAGTGCTGGAAGAGTTGGGACTGGAGAGCACGGATGGTGAGCTTAGCCGTAGCACTCCGAAGTGGGAAAAGCCAAACGAACTTCGAGAAAGCATCCACACAAACAAGTAGGTAGGAGCTACCTGACTTGCTACGGGGAAAAGGACCCACGTAGTCGATGAACACCTTCTCAAAAGGACGCTCGGCCACCTCAGAAGATAACAACCCTAACCTTGCATTCTGACTAGGCTTGCTGAGAGAGCACAGGTGACAAGCCCGCACTCTGCCCGCAACATCCCGGTCCATGCCCTTCCAGATGAAGTACCTACGAATCTTAGCGATGGTCTTATGAATGCCAAGATGACCGCCCACAAGAGAAGAGTGATAATACTGAAAGACCATCGGTACTAGATGACTAGGCAGCACTACACGGGGTTCACCCCTCTGTCGAGGACGGCAACAGAGTACCCCTTTGGACAGAAAATAGGGAGGGTGGGCACCTCCCTCTTGAAGCTCACCTAAGATGACTGACAGCTCGGGATCTTTCTGCTGATGGGACAGTAGGTCGTCAAAAGCCAGAGGAAAATCCAGAAGAACAGCACCACACTGAGCAACAGCCTCAGTCGGTGGATCACTGGGTTCGTGGTACATGCGGGAAAGAGCATCCGCGATGACATTCTGGGTACCCCTAAGATGTTGGACTCGGAACTTAAAGGCAGAAATTTTGACCACCCAGCGACCAATTTTCCCGAGCTGTCGGGGATGGGCAAGAAGCCAAGACAGTGCCTGATTGTCCGTCTCCAGCAAGAACTCAGCGTGTTCCAAGAAACGCCGAAACTTGTCCGTACCAAAGACAACAGCCAGACACTCTAACTCATAGATGGAAGAAGCTTTCCTTTCCTGGTGAGACAACGTCCTCGAAGCAAAAGCGATGGGCTGCCTGACCCCATCAAACTCCTGAGAAAGAACAGCAGCAATGGCGGAGGAGGAGGCATCAGTCTGAAGAACAAATTCTCTGCTGAAATCAGGCATACGCAGGACAGGAGGTTGCATGATAGCCTCCTTGAGAGCATCAAAGGCAGTCTGCTGAGCTTGGCCCCACACAAAAGGGACACCTTTCTTTCGCAGCTCGTTCAACGGGGCAGCAAGCTCGGCCACGTTAGGGATGAAGCGACGGTAAAAATTCACCATCCCCACAAAACGGGCAATCCCCTTGGCATCTCTGGGAGGAGGAAAATCCCGAATGCCCTGGGTCCTCGCAGGATCAATGCAGACGCCTCGAGAAGATATAAGATGACCCAGAAAAGAAATCTCAGGACGAGCAAAAGTGACTTTCTCTGGATTGACGGTAAGGCCAGCTGATTTGAGGCGACTAAGAACTTCCTCCAGATGTTGCATGTGTTCCCCGAAAGTCTCACTGTAGACAAGAAGATCGTCCAGGTAATTGAAGACAAACTTGAACTTCACATCATGGAAGATGGAGTCAAGCAGACGAGTAAGAGTCTGGGCACCCACAGCAAGACCCATAGGAACCCTAGTGAACTGGTAAAGATTCCAGGGAACACAGAAGCTAGTCATAGGCCGTGATTCCTTCTTCAATGGAATCTGATGGTAGGCCTGGTTCAAATCGAAAACACTGAAAAACTTAGCCTTACCGAACCAATCAAACGCAGAATGCAAATCAGGCAGAGGTACCGAGTCAATAGCGACCTTAGCGTTGAGCCTCCGATAATCCATCACAAGCCTAGACTTACCATTAGGCTTGGGCACAAGAAAAGCTGGACTGGCATAAGCAGAACGAGACGGTTCAATCACACCCTTGCTCAGAAGATCTTCGATCATAGCCCTCATAACCTCCATCTTTGGGGGAGCAAGTTTGTACGGATGACTCCTAACTGGCTGAGAATCGGTGAGGTGGATCTCATACTCCAGAAGAGAAGTGACCCCAAGCTCTGGCGTAAGCACATCAGGAAACCGCAAACACAGCCTCCTAATGGCCTCCGCCTGCTCAGGGGGGAGATGACCAACTGGATCCACCTTGGGTTGTTCGGGCTCACAACCCACCTCTCTGACTGCAGGAGGGCAGTCGGAATCACCTACTAGAGGCACCAAAACTCGCCGATTAAACTTGAAAAACATCTGGCGCTTCTGGAGGTCAAGCACCATACCACTTTTGGAAATGAAGTCTGCCCCTAGGATACAAGAAACCGCCAGGTCCTTGGCAACAAGAAAACCCCACCTCCAGGAAAATCCTTCAATCTTAAACTGGAAAAACGCCTTCAGAAGAATAGGTAGAGGAGTTTGGGATGCCGTCCAGCAAGTAATAGAAGAGGGCTCGGTGTGCCTGACAAGTCCTAAGGCGTCAAGGGACTCAAAAAGAGAAAGGCTGATGATACAGCATGCCGAACCAGAATCAAGAAGGGCTCGACACACCGTACCACCAAAAGAAACAAAAACGCCAGGACACACCGAGGTGACCGCACTAAGTCCCAGGGAAGCCATGCCAGCAAGGCCCGAAAAATCCCCGACACTCCTGCTATGGGCACGCGTCAGAGGCAAATGGCCACGGTCAGTCGCAACAACGCGGGGAGCTACTGTGGAGGCAACCCCCCGCGCTGAGCGTTTCCCGCCCCACGACCTCGAGCACGTGGACAGTCACGTCGAATGTGACCAGGTTGGCCACAAGCAAAACACACAACCGGAGGCCGAGAACCACGACCCTCCACTGGCTGACTCACACCTACAGACATAGCCGGTCGACGGGTGGGGAGAGCACGATGACTCTCAGAATCCCTCCCTTGCTGGTCTGAGAACTGCACGCTGCGCGAAACAATGCACAGCTGATGCAGCTCCCGAAAAGTCGAAGGAACACCAGCAAAAACCAATCTGCACCGTTCTTCGGGAGAAATGCCATCCAGGATGACACGAACGGTGTCAGCTTCAGAAAGGGTGAGGCGCAACGCTTGACGAGCTTCCTTGACTGAAGAGACATAGGCGGCCAGAGACTCGCCCCTACCCTGCGACCGATAAAATCTGTCCATGACCATCCTCTCCCTGAGTCGAATGGGAAGAAATGACGAAAGTAACTCTCGATGGAACGAGTCCACCGAGGCATCACTGGCCAAGACAGAACTCAGCAACTCCCCAACGGGACCTCTGCAATAAGGGAACACCAGACGAAGCAAGTCCCCAGCCTGCATGCCGGGCATCTCACTAAGTCTGAGAAAGGCCACCAGAAACTTAAGAAGCTCCTCAGGATCCATCCCATCGATCACAGGGAGATTCTGGATCATGGGCGTGAGAGGGTTAGGTAGCTTGTGGTAGCTCAGCTGCAGAAGAGCAGGTGAACCCAAAGAAGTAGTAGGAACGGCAGCTGGAGCCGAACCACGAGCAACCTCAACAGAAACGCCTGCAGGCTCAGAAGGAGCCTCAGGCACAGTGAAAGCCGTTGTCTCAGCCTGCGGCCTCGACACGTTAGGAGAAAGTGTGAAATTAGGCCGCTGACCCAGACCCGTAGGAGTCGTGGAACCGGAGAGTGCCTGAAAAATCTCATCCAGCCTAGACACACTCTCCAAGATCCACGCCCTATCCGATGGCTCCAACCCCGGTGCCCGGTTGACCAGCCTTAAACGGGCAAGCAGATGCCCCAAACGTGCAAGGCGGCAGGCCCGGTCACGACCCACTGGAGGTTCAAACTGCAAATCCTCTAACACCCCTTCCCAATCTTCCACCTTCCGTTTACAAATCCCCAACTCATCACCAACCTCCAGCAGGTCAGACCAATCCACCGCCGTACCCGCGGACAACGGCTCCCGCAGCAACCTCCGGAGATTCAAAACATCCCCTTCCGGAGTCACACCCCGCGACCTCAATTCGAAAATCAACTCCTCCTTGACCAGGAGCGCAACATTCTGCAGATAGGCCATCTCGCAAAACAAAATTCTCAACAGTACACAAAAAACGACAACTCCAGGGTCCAAGACGAACTAAACCCTCAGCCTACCGAGCCACTGCCGACCACTCCAATCCACCCATGAAACCCATTCCACAAAGTAACCAAGCGGATTGCCTAGGTTTTTTTTTTTTTTTTTTTTTTTTTTTTTTTTTTTTTAAATACAAAGTTAAATGATTTATTTGGTTTTTAATTGTTTTTCTTTTTAAATAATTATTTATTTGTCTTTTTTTTTTTTTCCTACGTATTACCAAGACACCTTGACGGTAGGTCGGCCAACCATGGCCTACTAACTGGCAAACACCCACCGTCAACAACCAAGAGATTTTTTTTTTTTTTTTTTTTTTTTTTTTTTTTTTTTTTTTTTTTTTTTAGGCAACCACGCTCTGCTACCAATTGAGACCCATTCCCCCACCAAAGCTGGAAAGCGTGCCAACTGGGGGAATGGCCCAAAACAAGTCGAGCGATGGGATCACGGGTGGCAGTTGGAGGGTCAAAATAACACTCGGCAGCTGAGCAAAACTAGTTTATTACCAAAAAAACAAAATAATTAATTAATCAAAACGGCAGAAGGCCACAATAAAAAGAGGCAGAAGGCCGCACAATATAAATTTTCACTTAAATAAATAACAAAACACACAAAAGCTACAAGAACAACAAACTCAACGAATACCAAAATTAACAAATTAACAACTACATGGCCTATCTGCAGCCTAGCCTGAGACACCCCAAAACGTAAGAAAAATTTAATAGGCCCCGACTAAAAGTGAAGAAAATTATAAAATTTTTGGTATCACCAATTACACCGGCAATTTGGCCCGCATCCCTTGATTCCACCGGGCCAGGGAGTAAGCCGGAATCCCTGGGCAGCTCCGAATTAAAAGTTAAGCAAAAGCACCATAATCCCCTTTTGGTGAAAGTTTAAAAATTAAATAATTTAAAAGAAAATATAACACGGTACCGTTTTAGTAAAAAGTCACTTCACGACCTCCATAATACAATGAACGAAAAATATAAATAACAATCACTAGGCCTAAACATATAAATAAATAACATAACTTAACCATAGGGACCTAACAACTATAAAATCTAAAAGATATAACAACAAATAAAACTAATTAAATAACTAACAATAAATATAAATAAATATTAACATCAAAAATATTCTTTATGTATTTTAAAGCTTTTCTTTTTAAGTAAATAAAAAAAATATAAGTCCCCATGGCTGTTTCATCAATCACTGTTCCAGTTTAGGCCTAGGCCACAAATTAAACAGTTCCATAAACATTTGTTTTTTTTTTCTTCTTTTATATTTCATGATTTTTTCTTTTTATTTCTTTTTTTTCTTTAATATCACCAGAACCCCTCAGCTCAGCCGCCGGGAAAAAAAAATGGACAGAACTGACCTGAGGACTGAAGAACTCTACCCAAAGCTGTAGAGAGGGTAGCGGGCGAAACAGGCTCCAGCATGGTCCTCAGGCCAGGCTAGCAGAGCAGATGGTCGACAATCCCCGGACGGCAGGCCGAGGGCTGAACGTCCCACTCGAGGACCCTGGACTGTAGGACAACACCACAGCACATTAAAAGCAGTCCAGCCATCACAACACAAATATTATACATAACCCCTAAACATGACATGGCAACACAAAACGGGCACAGACAAAATTATACAGGATTATCACACTAGAAAAAATAAAAGATCTATTTTTTAGGTCATGAATAATTATGTTGGCAAACTCAGATTTAGGAAAAATTACCATTAACAAATTATAAAAGAATTAATTACGTATATGGACTTAAAAATGACAAACTGAATACTAGGCCATGGATACATGAGCAATATGTTAAAACATGAAAATCAAAGGGTACAGCTAGGCTAGGTTATTGGCAAAGAACAAAAAATATGATATCGGTAACTACAACTGTAAAAAGGCTCCATAAACATTATACAGAATTACAATTGAAAATAAAGGCAGAAATAAAAAGCATTAACGGTAATTAACGGTAAAGATTAACATGGAAGCACATGGCTTTAACCTAGTCTGAGAAACATCTAGACAAAGAATACAAATTTAACCAAACTCTGAAAACACAAGCAAGAACGATTAATATTATTGAAACAAAAGTATTTTCACCAAAAGGGAGATTAAATATTAGAAATTACAAAATTAACACTTACGTTTTGGAGTCTCTCAGCCGAACATAGTAATCTCAGCAGGCAGAGCCAAAGACAAAATGACGGCCAACCTGAAAGACGAAGGCTCCAGAGAAACTAGAACTACTCGAACAATCTAGAAGCCGGTCAACCGGACCGAAGCTGCTGGAAACCGGAACGAAACGGAACTGGGCCAACGGCTACCAAAGTACGCAAAACGCAGGGCAAAAGCGAATCTCAGGCAGCCTGGCAGACAACAACGAAAAAACGAAACTGTACCGGTCCAAGACCCGGTACAGCATCCATCCATGTTAAGTGAAATGAAGACAGACATTTATCGAATAACTCTAATTAAGGAAAGTGGTTCTGTAAAATGAAACTCATATCAATCGTAGTCCTAATTGCATCCATCCATGTTAAGTGAAATGAAGACAGACATTTATGAATGAAGTAGTGAAATATATCCTCGAAAAAGAAGTTCGAGTTTTCACCACTTGGATCTCACGAATCACCGCAAGTTTTAGCAATAAATTAAAATGCAGGCATGTTCGCGGTTCTATATTACGACTAAACCTTGGAATATATCGATCTAAAATCGAAAGTAAATTAAAACAAGATAAATGTCTGACTAGAATTGCTTTTTAAAATTAAATAACAGTTCTAGTTTTGATTTGGCGCTCATTTGAATATTGGTAACTTCAATAATTAATAAAATCAAAATAAAGAAGAAATAAAAAATTAAAAAAATGATTCTAATAAAAAATGTTTATTCTTTAAAGAGATATTTCATTTATAATTTTACAACAGTAAATAAAGGCAGTATCTGCGTCCGGTGCGGGGATTTGGAGCCCTGTCAAGTAATATGTACACAATAAGCATTCGCCAATAAGGAATAAACGTTCATTTTATTTTGAAAGCACTAACAATAAAACAAGGAAAATTAAATTCGTAAATTACCCCAAATTTATATCATAATTAACATAAAAAATGTTGTAGATAATTATATTTCAATAATTTATGGAAATTAAAAATAGAACGCACAGTTGATGTTGTTAAATCAGTCTGTTGTTTGTATGTGTTTACAGAAACCGACGAGTTTTATTAGAGGTCCATAAAACAATTTGATGGATTTATAACATTTAGTTATTCTCAGGGCCACCAATAGGGTTGCGCCATCAGCAAAAATTTGGGGGGGGGGGAATCCAAAAGTTGGGGGACATTTTAAATAGAGTTGTACGATAAGTTTATCGATGTCAATACTAGTTTTAAAAGATTATCTTCTCTTCTTGATTATCACAATCGTGTAAAAATAAACAAAAATCGGCAAATGTGTCCTTCAAGGCAATCTTTCAAATGTTATAAAGCTAACATCACTACTCTGCCGTGAACAGTGGGTGGTATGACTGTTATAACGACCACAGACAATCCTTGCCTTTCTCCGTTGGTTTGTGTCAGCCGAGAGAGTAACCCGGGAACCAGGGCTGTATCACTCTTGCCTTTCCGTCGCCTAGACCAGACCCTCACGTGATGTGATTCCTCCCTTGTTTAGTTAGTTCTCTTTCATTAAGTTCAGATTCGAAAAAATAATAACTAGACGAACTAATTTTGCATTTAATTTTGAGTTCTTGTTTATTAGATAGTAAGTTAAAACAAATTTGCTTAGTATTACGCCCTACAAAGTGTTTCTGTAGGGAAGAATTTATAGACAAACTATTTATTGATTGATCACAAAGCGAGATGCATCTTGACTTTAAAAACTCTGAAGAGGGTTAACTTTTCTTTTTTCATTCAGCTATCTCATATGGTATCAGTATTTACGGAGCAACTTCAAAAGATAATTTGGATACAATATTAAGATTACAAAAGACGTGCACTTTGAATAATTTTAAACTTCTTAGTAGACTATAACACTTATCATAAACCATATTTAACTAATTCAAATGTGCACTATAGGTATTATAAAACTACACATTTCTCAATTATTATATATTTTTCTTATCTCCGTCTATTTACATAGATTGTGAGAAATTTAATACAATAAAAATTGCATTATAGCCAAACTATTCTCAACGTATGTAAGTTTAAGAATGGAGCACTCTGCAAGCTAGGTCGATACTTGCAGTCGATTAAGTTGGACAGGAGAGAGAAGAAATGAAGTGTGAACACCCACAGGATTGGTTCAGTGAACTGGATCAACCTTTCTGACAAATGTAACCAGCTGTTCTTGTAGTTCAAACCAAATTATTGAAAGTCGTTTATTTTCTGACAAAAGTCTCTGTTCTTTGCAGGGCATAATTTAAAATCATTTTAAGCAATAAAGGAGTTATAATTGAAAAGAATTTGTTAAACTTCCCTTGTCAGTTTGCACATACTGTAAGCTTGGATATACTGTACACAATATGTGAAGTTTATTATGACTATATCATAATTATAACTTAACTTCAACAATTGAAGTAACGACTATTAGCTCAGTTGGTATTCAAACCCCAACTGGCTCCGCCTTGGACTCCACAGCGTTGCCCGCTGAGCCACCGTACCAGCAATATTCCGGAAACTATACGAACTATGTATAACAGTCCTATCATCCTTCAGCTGACCTTGGGCTCCACATCCTTAAGCACTGAGCCGCCATACCAGCAATATTCCGGAAACTATACGAACTATGTATAACAGTCATATCATCCTTCAGCTGTCCTTGGGCTCCACATCCTTAACCACTGAGCCGCCATACTAGTAATATTCCGGAAACTATACGAACTATGTATAACAGTCCTATCATCCTTCAGCTGACCTTGGGCTCCACATCCTTAACCACTGAGCCGCCATACTAGTAATATTCCGGAAACTATACGAACTATGTATAACAGTCCTATCATCCTTCAGCTGTCCTTGGGCTCCACATCCTTAACCACTGAGCCGCCATACTAGTAATATTCCGGAAACTATACGAACTATGTATAACAGTTCTATCATCCTTCAGCTGTCCTTGGGCTCCACATCCTTAACCACTGAGCCGCCATACTAGTAATATTCCGGCAACTATACGAACTATGTTTATTAGTCATATCATCCTTCAGTTGTCCTTGGGCTCCACATCCTTCACCAATATTCCGGAAACTATACGAACTATGTATAACAGTCCTATCATCCTTCAGCTGTCCTTGGGCTCCACATCCTTAACCACTGAGCCACCATACTAGTAATATTCTGGCAACTATACGAACTATGTTTATTAGTCATATCATCCTTCAGCTGTCCTTGGGCTCCACATCCTTCACCAATATTCCGGCAACTATACGCCCTTACATTTTGTGTGCTCATCCACTAAGTTAGAGGATTCTCCCTAGTCTGTAACAAAATAAATCTCAAGTTAGATCGGCTTATTCAATAACTAACTGTTAAATAACAATTTTTATTTCTTTTTAAGAAGAGTCCGAACTCCTTCATAACCTTACTCTGCCCATTCTCCATAGAATCTGTGCGAGGAACTAATTCAGACAGAGTAAGCGTCAATTAGCCATACTTTGCAATCAATTTAGTATTTTGATTGCATATACTTGACCTGAATTATATTAGCAACGTTGGTAATCCCTCAGTTTACTGTAGATCCTGACAGGTTACGAAAAAATCACGGTAGCATTTTCATGCTATGAAACTTCCCCTGTTGGCAACTGTAAGAAGCTTCCACCCTGTAAAGCTAAAGCCCCTGTTAAAGCTTCCCCTGTAGGAAGCTTTAAGTAGGCACCTGACTTAAACATAACTTAATTTGCTTCATAGTGAGTGGTATTGACCCACTCACCCATCCATTAACATACAGTGGTATTGACCCACCTACCCACCCATACACACACAGGGGTATTGACCCATCCACCCATACACGTACAGTGGTATTGACTCACCCACCCACCCAAACAAGTACAGTGGTATTGACCCACCTACCATATATGTACAGTGGTATTGACCCAACCGCTTTCCCTTACACTTTTAGTGATATTGACCCACACGCCCACCCATTAACGTACAGTGGTATTGACCCACCCACCCATACACGACAGTGGTATTCTCCCACCCACCCATATAGGTACAGGTCCTGTCATCTTTCAGCTGTCCTTGGGCTCCACATCCTTAACCATTGAGCCACCATATCGGCAATATTCCGGCAACTATACGAACTATGTTTATCAGTCCTATCATCCTTCAGTTGTCCCCATGGATAAAAGGATCTTCACAATCCAATAATGTTCTTTTTTTAATATTTTGCCGAACATTAACAAGTTTATTGTGCATGTAGCCTATGTGTTGTTCAGCTTGTAATTTCTTTAGTATATAGTCCTAGTTTCATTGCTGAGTTTAATTACAAATTATTAAAAAACATTGTTTGTTGGAATGGACTTAGGCTGCAGCATAATTTTTATTCTAGCACCGTTATTTACTATTTATAATTTCATAAAAATGTCTGTTAAATCAGTTATTCTTTTAAATGTCATACATGTCCGAACGGATGTGATTTATATTTCTTTGTGTGCTTTCTTGATAGCAACAGTAAAATACTCTGGCTAGAAGAGTTTACATACATATTTAGTCCTAGCAAATATATCAAAAGGACATATTAAACAACCAATGAAGCAATACTGAATTGACACAGCTACAACTCAGCGTGAAAAAATACAAATCTTGCACTCAACACAAGGTTAACCATGGCATGAAGACTGAGAGAAATGTTCTTCAACACAAGGTTAACCATGCATGAAGACTGAGAGAAATGTTCTTCAACACATGGTTAACCATGCATGAAGACTGAGAGAAATGTTCATCAACACAAGGTTAACCATGCATGAAGACTGAGAGAAATGTTCTTCAACACAAGGTTAACCATGCATGAAGACTGAGAGAAATGTTCTTCAACACAAGGTTAACTATGCATGAAGACTGAGAGAAATGTTCTTCAACACAAAGTTAACTATGCGTGAACACTGAAAGAAATGTTCTTCAACACAACTTGCTTAATAGCGTTCATTTTTCATAAAATGTCAACTCATGTTTAAACTAGCTCACTTACCTGCTTGGATTACATAAGAAAAATACAGAGTCATCCATGATCAAGTGCAGATTTATTGTCTTGGTCAGGCAGTGCACATAGTCATAGCAAGTTCATTTTAATTGTGTTATTTTTGTAAAGGAGATTGATAACAAAAAACTTACAATCTAGGCCAGGATAAAAACCTGGGCTATCTCTAACTCATTCTCAAAGTCCCGACCACTCGACCACTCGGCCACTGGATTTCCCAAGACAAATAATTCTTGAAACAAATGTTGTCATTAGGAGAAACTTCACATCAGCTAAAAAATAAGTTTTTGAAAATATACAACAGCAAATGTTTACTCCTTCATTAGATAGAACAGCATGCAGTATTTAATGATTTTATTTTAAATAAAATTACCTTTTTATTTTATGGTGAAATTTATAATGAACTGGTTTTCTCAAGTACAAAGCATGAGAAAATAAATTTTTGGTAGTATCCAATAAAAATAATGCCTTATTAATGTAATTTAGTTTCACAATCAGTTTGTTTTCTTTCAAGGATGATTATATTACTTTAAAGGAAATTAAAATTAAAATCAAATTCATTTCTTCATAGAAAAATATAAATGTAGTATGCAGTTAATTGCATAGGCATCAACTTAGGCATCAACTTAGGCCTACAAATTTTAAGTATCCTAATATACATAACTTAACGTGCACACAACATGAGATGAGTAGGCACTATAGAAATATATTATTGAAAGTCAATTCATAATCTATTTTACATAACCTAATATAGCAAAATTATATACAAATTACCATTAACAAATGTTAAATAAGAACCATGTATACATTTAAATTGAATATAATATATTGAATCAAGAAAGTTAAATGTATTCAATTTTGTATTTAATATACATATCTTTATCATATATTTATGTAAATACATTTTCTATGTAAAGATAGCCACTCAACATAATTAATACACCAAACAGAAAACTGTAGTGAACACTCAGAAACAGACTGAAGTAAATTTGCTGGAACTTCTTAAAGATGTGTTGTATTAACCTAAAGATCTTTAGTAATGCCACATAAATCAGGCAGAATATATTATTAATAAATGAACGAATATTCAAGTTTAGGAGAATATAACTTATAGGACATACATATCATAAGAGATAAACTGTGACATTGCCGTAACATTATTTTCAAACCCAAGCATCATGACTGCCAGCCGACCTATCATGTTCTTTGTGATTTAAATATGTTGAAGTAAAATATTATTTTATTCCTGGCTATTATGGTGATTACTTCTATGTTCACTTTTTTCAAGTGTAAAAATGTTTTGATACAATGTACATTTTTTTTATGTAATATGGACTTTGCTATTTCTTTTGAATAGTAAATTGTTTTCTTTGCAGTTTATGATGTTTAATGAAAACAATTTGGTATTAGGCTAAGTTACTAGTGTTAAAATATACAGATATTATTTATTAACAGTTCCTGTTAAAATTTAGCTATAAGATACAGCTCAGTATTTATATTTTTTATATTATTTAGTATTAGTAGGCATTATGATCAAATGTATACTCCAACACACATAATTTTATCACTATTGACACACTGAAATTTACAAAATGTGACAAATTCAATTAATGTTCAAACACTTTGTAGTGATTATTTTAAAGTTCGTGTAGAGTTTTTACATGTTGCACTACTTACTTGCCCTGCCCAGAAAGATTACATCTCTGACCTCATTTTTAACTCTCATAGTTCAAACATAGATTACTACAGTATAAAGAATCATATTGTTGATAAATGTTGAATAAAGCAGAGGAATTTTTATCATTAGAACGGAGTGTGTTGGGTAAAATATGTACCAAATGAAAATGAAAAAGAAAGATATTAATTTATTTATATCTTCCTTTATCAGATTAGATATAGCTAAATGTTATCTGATTACAGATAATATTGAGCTTTAATAATATTTTCAGTTAACATTTAACTACAAGATACAGATAAATCTTTATATTATATACATTATTATTTCATAATGTTCAAATGTATACTCTAACGCACATAATATCACTAAACTGGAATTTCCAAAATGTAGAATGTATAATTAAGGTTGGAAAACTATTTAGTCTAGTGCTCATTTTAAAGTTAATGTAGTTATGACATGTTGCATAAGTAAGGATACTTAACTTGCTTCTAAGTTACATAATCAAACCTCATTTTTAACAAAGGAGTAGTTCAAATATTATACTATAGGTAACATGATCAGTATAAAGAATCATATTTTTTTTACTTCACTCACCACTTCACAATTGTGGATGGATATTTAATAAAGGAGGATAGGAATTTGAATCATTAGTACGGAGTATGCTTCGCAAAGTATGAACCAGATAGAATTGAAAAAGTCTTGAGTCTTTATTCATACATAAAATCTTTTTTTAGGTTACAATAGAAACAAAAACTGGTGCAATGTAAAAAAAAAACAATTATTACATATTAAATAGTAGAACTCCAATACACACAAAAAACATATATATTTATGAATAGATAGTTAATATTAAACATAATGTGAAACGCTACATTTCAGACTTGTTTTTAGTAGGCAGCCTAGCTTGTAAAGTTACTTAGGTAGCCATTAATCCAGACAATGTATGCCTTAGACAACAATGCCTTAAAAAAAAGATATTTAGTTATTTATTTATCTTTAAGACACAAATGCTCAAGATATGGGTTACGATGAGTGCAAAAAGTATAGATGAGTGTGAGTAGTCTTTAATATTTAGGTTGATTGATCCTAAGAAAGGACCATTTATTAATTGACCAATAGTCAGAGCTACTAAGAGAGTTATATCAAGGCTTTTCGTGGAATGTGAGCCATCTAGTATTGGTATAATGATTCTCAGTTCTTTGAACAACAACTGAATCCTAGCCCCACAACCCACTGCTTGTTATTCGTTAACTTTCCCAGTAATGTCATATTCGATGGCAATCATTAAGCAAAGGCACATTGTATCAAGAGGACTGAGAACACAACCCATCACATACAATCTCCATAACACTGTGCCTCCAAGTAGCTGGATTACACCAATGTGGCATATGATAAATACTTACTTAAAATATTAATTTTTAAATTTTAATTTCAATGTTAATTGTCAGTTGCACAACACAACTCTTTTTGGTAATGAAGGTTTCGTTTTTGTTTTGGGGGATATATTTATAGTTCATAAGTTTATTTAAAATTAATTGTAAACCTACTACATAAATAATAACTACTATATACCATGTAAAATTTTCATTAGTAAGTTTATTATCAAATATTACTTATTTACTTTAGTATTCAAATATCACTTTGTTTGTTAAACCCTCGTAGTTTGTAGTATAATTGGTGTTACAATGCGCTTCGCAACTTTTATTTAATCTCATTTTCTTAACTGTTTCCTCCGACAAGGTTGTCATTCGATTTGTTTTATTCAATCTAATGATGACAAAAAACTCTAACTTTACTCAGGGAACCAATTCTTTTAAAAGTCAATATAAAATGAATTTCTCAGTACAAAACTAAACCAATCACACCCTGTTAACTTTGACAGGAAGGTTTTTTCAGTTCAGTGAACCAATTTGTTGAGGTCTTCGCACTCCAGTGGTTCTCTACAGTTTAGAATGAGTAACCAAAGGAATATTTTATCTCACTTGTATGAACTTACGTACATACTGTGACTCCTTAAATATATTTTACTTGGCTAGTAACCACTTTTATAGAGACGTTTAATTGTTTACAGTCATAGACAGCTAATCAAATTAAATCAGGATTTTATATGACAGATTTTTACTCTGGAGAGCTGTTTTAATGTTTTTCAAATAGTTTGGATCAAATTATTTGACAAACACACTTTTCCTGATAAGGCTGTAGTTATCAAGAATTTGTGAAACACCTTGAGCATGAAATTTCTAAGACCCACCAAACACTTTTATCAAAAACAAGTTGTGCACCGCAAGGGAAATGCTGATTTCCACCGGAACTTACCACAATCACAAGTAGTAAGTACTGTACTCACTGTCGACTCCTCCAATTATACCAGAGGAGCAGTCCTGTCTGGAAGCACCTGAATATACCCTGCTGCCTACCATCTTAATAGCTCCAATATCTCCTGTGTCTGTGGCACTTCCTTCGACCACTCAGTGTGTTTAGAGTATCGGCAGACGGTCCCTGTGCTTCCAGCGTAAACTGTTCCTCCTTGAATCCATTTAATTTTACCATTTTTCATAGTGATATCCAGGGTTTGAGTCAACCATTAAAACTTGACGAAGTAAATCTTTTTTTTTTGACAGAGTAAAAAACCTAACATTATCTGTTTTACTGAACATTGGCTAACTAAAGAAAATAATTTCCTTCTGAATAAAATAAATAGTTATAAGCCAATTTCAATTTTTTGTAGATCCAAACACATGCGAGGAGGGGCATGCATTCTGGTTGACCGGAGGGTGTCTGCCGAAATGTCCAGTGAAATAGGTGATTTTTCAAAAGAACATATCTTTGAGAGCTGTGGTATACATGTGAAACATCCTGTTAATTGTATACTTGTGTGTATTTATCTCCCACCTCTCAACGAAAATGATTTATTTGTTCAGTCCCTTAAACAATTATCATTACTTTTGAATTTATTCATTTGAGATAAAGGAGATCTCAGATTGTTTTTGCGGATGACTACAACATTAATCTTTTCAAAAAATGACTGGAAAAAATATGAATTTTGTAATGTACTAGTCTTTCAACCTAATTATTAATAATAATCAAGCCACAAGAACAACCGCCACATCTAAATCCTGCATAGATAATTTTTTTACCAATTTTGAAACCATTTCTGGCAGTGTAATCCAAACAGGATTATCAGATCACGATGCTCAAACAATAGTTATGAGAACAAAAAAACAAATCAAACAACCTATAAATAACCCATGTACTACAATTAAAACCCGCTTTTAAAAAAATTAAAATAGAAAAATTAATCAACTTATTAGAAAATGAAGATTGGAAAAGCCTAAAAAGACTCTCTGATCATTCAGAAACTAATGTAAATGAAATTTATAAGAGTTTTCTTAATACTGTACTTTTTCACTTTGAAATAGCATTTCCTTTAACTTCAGTAAAACAAAGGAAATGATCAGAAAATAAAGGATGGGTAACTGAGGGAATCCGGATCTCAAGTACAAAAAAAAGGCAGCTTCATGAGCTCGCCAAGCATTCTGAGGATCCCCTGTTTCTCAACTATGTATCATGTTATAGGAAGGTTTTTAAAAAATGTATTATTGCCGCAAAAATTAGATATAACAATGATTTCATTTAAAAAATCCAGTAATACAGTAAAAGCATCATGGGATGTTGTTAAAAGAGAGTCTGGACAAATTAAGTCATCAAGTGGCATTGAATTGATAGTGCATGAGTCTGTGAGCTACGAGAGCCCACAAGACTTAGCCTCTTTCTTTAATGTTTTCTTTACCCAAACATGTGATCGATTACAAGTAAATCCAAATATGTGTCTTGCCGAGAACCACCTATCTAAACTGTCAGTTATCTCTGCATCTTTCTCAGATTTTCAGCCTGTTACTGTTAGGCAAATAAAAGAAATAATTACTTCATTAAAATCAAAAAAGTCATGCGGCTAGGATGAATTTCCTGTGTTTTTACTTAAAAAAATGTTCAGTATTCCTACACATCCCTTAACATTTATTATTAACTTAGCTTTAAATCAAGGAATTTTTCCCGACCTCTTAAAGTACGCTGAAATCAAACCATTATATAAAGCAGGCAATAAAACATCACCAGAGAATTATAGACCAATTGCTCTTTTGCCAACCTTTTCAAAATTATTCGAAAAAGTTATTTACATCCAAATTTCAAGTTTCCTAGAGAGCAATAATTTATTGTACTCTTCTCAATATGGATTTAGAAAGGGGAAAAGTACTGGAGCTGCAATATTTGATTTTATAGAAAGTGTATCAGTAGCCGTGGACAGATCTCATTTTGCAATCGGAGCCTTTTGCAACCTGTCAAAAGCGTTTGATATTGTTAATCATTCAATATTATTTTAAAAAACTGTCTTATTACGGCTTTCAGGATAAGGCTTTTAATTCATTGACATGTTATTTAAATAACAGAAAACAAAGAGTGAAGCTTCATAAATATGATGTAAGCAAATATTGCAATGTTCAATCTGGAGTCCCCAGGGAACGGTCCCAGGGCCGCCCAGAGACTCTTGGTGGCCCCGGGGCAAAGTTTACCATGTGGCCCCTTCCTTCACTTCAAAATAAATTTAATTACTCTGATTGTCAAATATACTATAATTGCTATTTTACTTTTAGTACATTCTACAATATTCTTACCATCTCTTTCGTTAGATTACTATTGTAATTAAGATTCTTGTTCATGGACGTTTTCTCAGGGCTAGCTGCGAAGCTCCGGTAAGTTTTTCTCTAATTGTCATATACTTTTTAAACATTTCCTTAAGTATTACCGCTACAATAACATCAATCTCTTATAACAAAACTGCTATTCTTTAATATTAAATAAATAATAACGAACAAAGCAATGCCACAGTCAGTTGCATAGGCAGTTGCATAGTTGGGCGCAGCAGCTCTTCGATTGCCAGTTGAGGAGCCATCCTCGCCAATGATATTAGCTGTGGGTGAGGGAGGGGCCAATAAATTTGTATAGGACACTTGGCTTCGCTAGATAAAGAGCAAGTGGCCGACTGTTCACGAAGTAAAATAATTTGGCCAGCGCGAAAATCTAGTGCTTAAAATCAGTCAACTGAGAGTTGAGGTTATGTTATTGTTTTCAAAACAGGTTGTAGACCACTGGGTACGTAGCTTATTGATGTTGGACATTAAAACATCTAGTTTATATTCGAGATTTTAGTTTGTCTTTGTGCTAAACTTTAAAACTATTCAATTTTTATTTCACAGGCATAAAAGGCATTTTGTACCAACTCAATTTTCTCAGCATAAAACATAGTAAAATTTATGTCTGTCAAATTGGATACTATATCTTTGATGTACATCACAGTGTACACTTCCGTACAGTGACAGTGGTATTGACACACCCACACACCCATTCACGAACAGTGGTATTGACCCTCCCGCTTAACAATACACGTACAGTGGTTCAATCTTAGTTAATTTCTCTTATCACGCAACAAACAATAAATAAATAGTGTATTAATGATTGTCAAAAATATAAATGGCTTCCTCGTTCGTCAGTGACAGTAAAAAATTATGAAAACTATTTTGATTGGTCGTAGATTTGTTATGTTAATGAATGACAACATTAATAATTATGCTATTTGTTTGGGAACAACCTGTACGTAGGCATACTTGGATTTTAATCGAGAGCTACTCTACTGAATATTTTGAGAATATACCCCTGTTCCTGTTACAGTTTCAGGGTAAATTAAACCAGACAATAAAAGAGTTACAACAAGTTAAATGTCACAAAATATATATTATTCAAAAGGATTTGTACAAATCTGAACAATGATGAAGCTGTTTTATCTTTTAATGGTGTACTTAAGAGCTCCTCTTTTCATTAAGACCTATGTCATAATATATTGGTAAAATGACTTTACGAACATCCATGTCATAATAACTAGTAAATTTAAAATGTCAAAGGAAACATTACAGTATAGAGAAAGTAAAAACAATTTGCATGTACAGTAAACTCTGGTTAACCGGTTAAATATGATGGATGATGAATCCGGATAGTACAGAAAGTAACAAAATTATAATTTTTAGGCAAGATTATGCCACGCAATTCCTCCCGCGATAGCGTAGGGCAAGTTGAATGTAATGCATCATACACATATTGTTGCACATCCGGTAAGCGAGCGGTGATGTTGATGTATGCATATTTACCAGATTTAAGTACCTAGAAATACACTGTAATTTAGTGGTTTCATCGTTAATTTATTCTTTTTATACTGTAAAAATATATAATTTACTTTGCAGTATATTACAACACTATATTGAAACATTTATAGTATATTTTTATTGATTTCAATAAAACGTTACCATAAATTACTGGGGCTAAACTTTAGCTTTTTGTTCTCTCAAAATCTTTGAATGTAATATGAATCATAGCAAATTAAACTAATTAATAATTATAGTAGTTTACTAGGAAATCTATAAGAACGCAATAAATTACAAAAATATCACTCTATAAAATACTACAATAAAAAATATTTACTTAATGAATGACAGTAAACAAACAGACTAATGATTGACGATGTCCCCGATCTACCCTTCATGACAATTAATTGAACTCTTCCAGCCACGTTGTTACAGCATTGTATATTTTGCCTGCGGTTTTTTTGGGTGCAAAACACAGTTACTACTGAAATACGACTATTATTTCTTAAATTTAGTGCATATATTGAAAAATTTGCTGATCAGTGCCGAGAAAGAGTGCAACGTTACCACGTTCGAACGGAATGCCGCCGCCTACTACCAGCTTTGAAACCAAGTTTGTAAGAGCCTTTTCTCATAAAGACTTTTCGACATTTTTAAAATGAGATTTAAAATGTTTTTACTGTAATTTTGTTTGCTTATTTAATTGTGTTGTTCTTAGGCTTCCACTTTTTTATTACAATTTATTAATTTGCGTACTTTAGGCTGCAGATTACTGATCACTCGTTTTCACATTATATAGATCTATTATTTTGCTACGATGCGTCAAGGGATTTTCGAAACACTAAATCAAGATTATTTATCTACATAAACAGAATTTGTGAAAAAATAAGGATAAAAGCTTAATCAACAAACCACTACAAATACAAATCAATTCGCAATTACTGTATTATCTTAAGTTTATAATAGTAATATATCATAACTAATGGTTTTGTAAGGATAATAACGTGATCAAGCGATTGATTTTCCTACTACTAAAAGCCAAAATAGAGTTGAATTTAGGACAAGTATAATAATTTTGTTTGAAGTAGTATATACTTTTGAAATTAAAGTTAAAAAATAAAACATACAGACACGTTCTTTTGTCCACCTTGTATTAAACACGTCCAAAAACGGAGTTTTGAGTAATACAAATGTAAAGTTAGTGGGTATTTTGACATGTTTTATATAATTAGTGTACGAAAACAGGACATCTCATTGAGGTGGCCCACTGTACACAACACTCATATGTTCGCAAACTGGAATTTATATTTTGGTGTGTTCACAAGCTGCATGCCTTTACACTTGTTCACAAACAAGACAACTGGCGAGGGGTACAGTTGCAGTCACACACAAAACAGCGTATGCTATCACACCACTATGACGACCGCTGACAAACTTCAAAGACCACTGAACAACTTGCTTCAAAAGGCTCCCTGGTTGCTATAAAACCAATGGTTTAGTTTAAACTTAAAACTAAAACTGGAAGTTTAGTTTAAACTTAAAACTAAAACTGGAAGACTTCTGGCCTAATATCACTTTTGATATTTTGATACAGGCCTGAAACGTTTCTTATCTAGTAGATTGTTAAGTATTTTCTTTTTTGTTGAATGAAATGTGGCCCCCCCCTGTGAACTAAGTCTGTGTGGCCCCGGGGCAATTTGCCCCTTTTGCCCCCCCCCCTCTGGGCGGCCCTGAACGGTCCTGGGACCTCTGCTTTTTCTCATTTATATTAACGATCTTCACTTAGCTGTTAAAGATTCAAGACTTGTCTTGTTTGCTGATGACACCTCTCTGGTTGTTACAAGTAAGGAAAAAGACATCTAACTCACATATTATTGTTGTGTCTCTTTATCGTACTCCTGATTCTGATTGTTTGTTATTCCTTGATAAGTTGCATAAAATGTTTAAATATATGTAATAGTCTCAAAGCCTATCTCATACTGGGAATTGATTTTAATGTTAATTTTATGAACATGAGTGATATGGTAACTAAAAATGTATATGACTTATTGGCTAGCTTTGGGTTAAATTTGGGTACAAAGGAAATAACAAGACCTTCTCAGGGTGGTGGTAGCTGTATTGATAATTTTTTAATTTTTATGCACAAGGATTATTGAAAGTGCACAGTTTTAAATGATCACTTGTCTGATCACTTAACGGTTCTTTTGATGCTTAATATGGAAGTTAGTAATAAAAAAATGAACAGCAGTTTTAAAATTCAGAGAAGAGTAATTAATAACAAGGGAATTTTCCATTTAATGTATTCTATGAAAAATATAAATTGGTTTGATATTTATCCAGAGATCAACTCGTCTTCTAAAACTGGTTTATTTCTAAATATATTTTTAATGCTTATCAATTCAATTTTTCCACTTAATCAAGTTAACAGCAATCTCAATTTTAATAGAGATAAAAAATGGTTTACTTCAAAACTGGCATTGATGAAAGAGCAATGTGATAATTTGTACTACTTGACTAGGCACTGTGATAATCCTGAGATTCATCAGAGTTATAAAGGTTCAAAGTCTGAATATAGAGTGGCTCTTAAAACTGCAAAATTTTATTACGTAAAAATAGAAAAGTAAAAAACTTGAAAAATGCAAAAAATAAGATTAAGGCATCCTGGAATTTAATTAATTCATTTCTAAAACTCTTAAATAAAGCTGCTGATAAATCATGTAATGTAGATGGTGAAGAACTCACAAGCGGCAAAGATACTTACAATATAAGATTCTTACAATATACTCTATTTATATACTGCAATGTTTAATGTTCATCAAGAATAATTTAAATGCAACTGAAAACCATGCACTTAAATATAACACTAGGAATCGGTTTGACTTAATCAACAATTTTTGTTTATGTAGTAAGCCATACACAAGCTTTTTTGGCAACAGTATTCAAGTCTTTAACTTCCTACCAACAGCAGTAAGGGACCTTCCTCTTAGAAGTTTTTAAATTTTTATGAAAAAACTATTGTTAAAATTGTTTATACTCAATTAATCATTTTTGTAATTATAGTTTTAATTTATATTATTTAATTTGGACCAGTTTTAAATGTTACTTTATAATTAAATATTAATGAAGAATGTTAGTTTCTTATTGCTTAGTATATTTATATATTTTGGTGAAAAGTGTATTATATATTATTGTTTCATATTTTCTGATATATTTACTTTGTGTTTATAACATGTTTTCATTGTTGTTGAGTTGGTTTTAATTCATTACTATTAATTGTATCGATTATATGACGTATGCCTGTACTAATTTGTTGTTCGGCAATAAAGTGATTTGAATTTGAAAGACTACTCAGGACATGATGTATTTATTGAATATACTTAAATCACTTCAACTGAAGAATAGGACTCTAATAGTTTATAAAAACTAAGTAAAAGTCTACTAATAAGTATCATATTTAGCTATAATACTAATGCAATAATACTAATCATTAAATGCCTTTTGTCATTTCTTATAAATTATCTTGATGTTTATTTCTTCAACAATTTAAGAGAATGAACAGTTACATTTCAATCAGTTGAAAGCTCAGCTACCCAGAGAGAAACTAATTCAATCTTGAGTAGACATAGCTATGGAGCACCCCTATAAAACTTCATTGTTTCTTGGTTATATTTTATTGGAAGTAACTGATTTTAATTGTAATATAAAAATAACTTCAACGTCTGGATAGTATCAAGATTTTATGTTTTATTAGTGTTATATTTTTACGTCATTTGTTCATCTTGTACTGTTCATTTATATATTTTTACGTCATTTGTTCATCTTGTACTGTTCATTTATATATTTTTACGTCATTTGTTCATCTTGTACTGTTTATTTATATATTTTTACGTCATTTGTTCATCTTGTACTGTTCATTTATATATTTCTACGTCATTTGTTCATCTTGTACTGTTCATTTATATATTTTTAGGTCATTTGTTCATCTTGTACTGTTCATTTATATATTTTTTACATCATTTCTTCATCTTGTACTGTTATTTATATATTTTTACGTCATTTGTTCATCTTGTACTGTTCATTTATGTACCGTATTTTTAAATACCTTTTAATTACTTTGAAGTTTTTTTGCAGGAAAATGATAAAAGCTACTTCTTATTCAACTTATTGAATGCTTAGTAGATATTTTAATCATTAGCTATCCCACAAAACATCTTGATGATTTTTAATGGCTATTTACTTAACACTCAGAATAAAGAGTAAATAATAGGATTTTATCCTTTCTTGCATTATACGAATATTTTATTTTATAAAATACATAGATGTTAAACAAATACATGATAACTTCATTAAAATTCAAAGGTACAAATTTTGTTGTTGTAACTAAAATATGCATAAAATAATCATGAAAGACAATCTAATTTAACAAAGATTTTCGTACTAAGTTCTGAAAATAAATGTACCTCTCGAGTATATCTATTGTTGTTGCTAGTTTAAGTTTTTCCTAAAAAGCATCGTACATCAAAGAGCAGATGCTGATTGATTTTACTGAGTTTGAATTATGATTAGTTGTAGTTGCAAGTACTTGATGAAGTTGATTAAAATAGGTGTTACACTTTTTGTAATTTCATGAATCCAACATATAGTTAAATTAGTATAAACTATAAAGCTAATTATTAACAGCTACATTTATTTTTATAACATCCTTTTTTTGGTAAAAATAGTAACCCTCGTGTTTTTTAATATTTCTTACGAATATTTTATGGCTAATTGAATTATGACAGGATATTTTTATATCTCATATATGGGATGAAGCTGGAAAATAAAATAATTAACATTTTGAAAATTATAACCTGTGGCCGAACCAGAAATAAATAGGTAGCCTTATTACTACATCAAAGCTTCATTGCCAAACGACTCAGAGCGAACCCCTTCGGTGCCGTTTCGCTCCACGAAAAACGCCAAAAACATAGGTTTTTATTTAAATGATTCAGTCTGTACTAAATATCATATCGTAACACCTGAAGTGTCATTTGGTTGATAAAGACCTGACCTAGTGGACCACTAGTCAGTTTATGTAAATAATAAAGTATTTTTTACGGTTAAATATGTAAAACTTTAAAAATTGTTTTTAGCAATTTTAAATTAAAAACTCAAAATATCAACTTATGCTCTACTATATCAGGTCTTCATCTATCGAATGACACTTCAAGTGTTGCGATACGATAACTATTACGAACCGTTCAGTTGAAATATAAACGCATGTGTACTGTAAAATAGCATTGGAAATACGTAGAGGGCTTTCTTGCGCTCTGAACTTTCCCACAGTCCAAGATTTGTTTGGAAAATGCCTACCTTAACTATGTGTAGTGCACTGGTGAGTTATTTTTCTCATATCAAATACCGATTGACGAGTGTTCATTTAGAGTGTGATACATGGTGAATTTTCGCTATAAAGAACTTGAAGACCTTGTTGTTGTTCGGTTCCACTTTGCTTCACTTTTTTCGCCGAAGGTACTTTACTTATGTTAGTAAATGAAAAAGAGTTGAAGAATGTGATAACAGTGTCATCATCAGTACGGAAGAAAGTATGTCAGATCAAGTACCATCTACTAGTAACTCTACTAAACAAATTTTGGTTTTAAAGTGGGTAAATAATTGTGGAATACGGCATCTGCTCTGAAATAAAGCAAAATTTGAGGCCTCGTACAGTTCGGTGGAAAAAATTTAAATTGTTTGCAGAATTGTATTGCAGAGGCCTAAAAGTTCGGCCATAATTAATCTGTTGCCATTGGCAGTCCACCATGTGGTGATGTTCAGGAACTTTTTGGTGCCTCAGTTACGCCTACTTGCCACACATCAGGACTCTCAAAGACTTTTTTATGTCAGTTGTTTCTAGCGTACTTGATTTCGCGATTTGGTGATGTTCCATGGGCTACGCGATTCCATGACCTTACGTAATATGACTTTTGGCTATGGGGTGATCTGAATAGTAATTTTTTTTTGTTGAAGCTTTGTGATATAGCTGAACTTAAGCAGTGCATAGAAAATGAGGTTGCTGCTATTCCTTTACCAAAGTACAGTAGGCCTTCGAATTTTCAAATGTTGGCCCTGGCTCAACTGTATTATAATATGTGGCTGGCTGAACAAAACATGCTTTCGTTCCCACGACCGTTTTGGACATGAAAACTAATTTTCAATATACAGTATAAGATTTAGTAGCCTTTGATTGACCATAACATTTTTCTTTTGGTCAGTCTGGACAGATTACAATAAATGTTTTTGTTTGTATTTTTTTATAAAATCTAGTTTTGTAAAAAGTGTAATATTGGAAAATAATTATTATTAGTGCATATATACATACACTATATATATACACACATATATATATATATATATATATATATATATATATATATATATATATATATATATATATATACAATAATATTAATAATATTATTAGTGTAAATACATATATATATATATATATATATATATATATATATATATATATATATATATATATATGTATACACACACAAATGTCAATGTATAAGAAAATAAATATTATTACAAGTACCTACCTATTAAAATTTTTCAATATTTTTCTTTTCTTTTTTAAGATTAGTTGTTGTTAATGTCTGAGGATGCCAACATTGTAGACAGAAGGCCTAACAAAAATAATTTTTTCAGAATTATTGAAAATTTAAAAATTTTTTGGAGGATTTTTTTTTTCAGTACAAGTAAACGTCACACAACACAAATTTATTACAATATAAGCACAAAATGCACAAATATTATGGTGATCGATTTCGGTGAACCACGCTCACCTTCCTCAGACCAGAGGGATTCACAAAAGAATCTTTTTTTTTATTTTACCATCCTTAATAATATAAAACAAATTTTAAAACATCAGCTAGAGGAAAAAAAATCAACATTTTTCCAATGAGTTTTTAATGGTGTTTTACTAAACTATCAAGTAAGACATTATTATGTTTATTTATGAGAGCTGAAGAATGGTCATTTACAAGGTCATTTGGGTGCATGGGTAATGAGGGAATTGAGGGGTGAATACTTTAAGAGTCTACATAGGCTGTCGGCCATGATGGTTGTAATCCCATAAGAAAAATGTTATTTGCAAATCCATATTTTTCGTTATTTATTGTCCAAAATTTGTGTATGAGGTGTCAATTCATACGTTATCAGGCCCGGACTGGCTCATTGAAAAGGGCGGTGGACAACCGTCGCCAAGGGCGCTGAGATATATTGAGAAATTGAGGTGCTGGAACTGTACCTGAAAAAAAATATTCTGGGGGGTTTGGGGAGTATGGAATACCCCCCAATGGAAGTGGGGGGTCCGGGGGTCCTCCCCCGGAAAATTTTTGAAAATACCATCATTGAAATAGGCAATTTTACGCTATCTAAGTACATTTTTGCAACTTGTAATCCAAGATCTTTTTTTATTTTTTATTTGAACAATTTTTTAACAAATTTTTTAATAAAAATATATATATAAATCTTCACTTTATTTTTGTAACTATATATTATTTCATATTCTACATCATGTTTATTATATATTATTGACTTGGATATTAACTGTATTAGTGTATTACAAAATCCCATGACATCGGAAGGTTCAGTTAAATGAAACAAGGCGCTTTGGTTTAATAATTCCTAATGTATTTAATAATCGTAAAAATACATCGTTTACTAGTATTAAGGTAAGTGATAGAGCCAAACACTAACAATAAGTAATTAAGTAAATGGTCCTAGAATGTTAGTAAACGCCTCATTTCTGTGCTTGAGTTTGTTTATTATCGTTTCACCATCAATTTTACTCATAATATCCTTTTCACTTTGCATGATTATTAAAGATTCAAGATTTGGATTTGTCATTGTGGACCTCAGACGAGTTTTAATAAGTTTCAAATTGGAAAATATTCTTTCACAGCTAACTTGGGTTAATGGAATTGTAAGCAAATATTTATAAACTTTATAAAGTTCTTTGTATTGCAAGCAATACATATTATATTCAACAAGCACTTTAAATGCACACTTTATACAAGTGTTACAGGTCACTTGCTTCAGTACACTTTACCGAGTCTAGGTCAAATTTATCTTCGTCGCCACCTTCAAAGTCTTCGTGATCTAGTTCATTATCTGATTCCTCTTCTGACTCTCTTCCCCTCATCTGAAATTGCTTATGAATGTACTTTACCTTACTAAGGTAATGTAAGTTTTAAGCCCACCTAATTATTCTGAATAATTACTGAATAACTAGGTAGGTAGGAGGTGGTGTTTATTACGTTAAAATATGCATTTTAATATTCTCACCGCTAAGGCAGTGAAAATATTTGGCGTGAATATTTTTGTTACTAGGCGCCCTACCGCGAGGGCGCTGAGGACGCCCGAGGAGGAGGGCGCACCGGGACGCGTCCCGGTGTCCCGGCGGGCCAGTCCGGGCCTGTACGTTATCATATTGCGCATTGCGTTTGCTTTTGATATTTTGAATACATATGTCTAGTTTTGAAGAATAGGTGAAATTAAAAGAAATTTGTTTGGAAAAATCTGTTTAAAAATAATGTTTAGTTTGGATACGTGTGATTGTATATCCAGTTAGAAAATAACATTGTTCTTCTGGGCTTAAAACCAACATGGCCGACAGCCTCTGCAGACTAAGCCCCCCCCTTGGCTAAATTCTGAATCCGCCACTGCGGCTGACTAAAAATGTTAAAATTAAAAATATCTTAAAAAATCATAAACTAAAAAAATTATTAATTACTAAACTTATGGACTATTTAATACCATCATACCTGTATGGGTGGGTCAATACCACTGTACATGTATGGATGGGAAAGTAGGTCTATACCATTGTACG
Organism: Stictocephala bisonia; assembly: GCA_035578905.1. Taxonomy (NCBI): domain Eukaryota; kingdom Metazoa; phylum Arthropoda; class Insecta; order Hemiptera; family Membracidae; genus Stictocephala; species Stictocephala bisonia. The sequence continues at coordinate 4,555 of JAQJVL010005318.1, read as the reverse complement.
TTTACCACCAGACCTGTATGGGTGGGTCAATACCACTGTACATATATGGATGGGTAAGTAGGTCTATACCATTGTACGTTTACCACCAGACCTGTATAGGTGGGTCAATAATACTGTACACGTATGGATGGGTAAGTAGGTCTATACCATTGTACGTTTACCACCAGACCTGTATAGGTGGGTCAATAATACTGTACACGTATGGATGGGTAAGTAGGTCTATACCATTGTACGTTTACCACCAGACCTGTATGGGTGGGTCAATAATACTGTACACGTATGGATGGGTAAGTAGGTCTATACCATTGTACGTTTACCACCATACTTGTATAGGTCGGTCAATACTACTGCACATGTATGGATGGGTAAGTAGGCCTATACCATTGTACGTTTACCATCAGATCTGTATAGGTGGGTCAATACCACTGTACATGTATGGATGGGTAAGCAGGTCTATACCATTGTACGTTTACCACCAGACCTGTATAGGTGGGTCAATACCACTGTACATGTATGGATGGGTAAGTACGTCTATACCATTGTACGTTTACCACCAGACCTGTATAGGTGGGTCAATACCACTGTACATGTATGGATGGGTAAGTAGGTCTATACCATTGTACGTTTACCACCATACTTGTATAGGTCGGTCAATACTACTGTACATGCATGGATGGGTAAGAAGGCCTATACCATTGTATGTTTACCATCAGACCTGTATAGGTGGGTCAATACCACTGTACATGTATGGATGGGTAAGTAGGCCTATACCATTGTACGTTTATCATCAGACCTGTATAGGTGGGTCAATACCACTGTACATGTATGGATGGGTAAGTAGGTCTATACCATTGTACGTTTACCACCAGACCTGTATAGGTGGGTCAATACCACTGTACATGTATGGATGGGAAGTAGGTCTATACCATTGTACGTTTACCACCATACTTGTATAGGTCGGTCAATACTACTGTACATGTATGGATGGGTAAGTAGGCCCTATACCATTGTACGTTTACCATCAGACCTGTATGGGTGGGTCAATACCACTGTACATGTATGGATGGGTAAGCAGGTCTATACCATTGTACGTTTACCACCAGACCTGTATAGGTGGGTCAATACCACTGTACATGTATGGATGGGTAACTAGGTACTATTCTGTATAGGTGGGTCAATACCACTGTACATTTATGGATGGGTAAGCAGGTCTATACCATTGTACGTTTACCACCAGACCTGTATAGGTGGGTCAATACCACTGTACATGTATGGATGGGTAAGTAGGTCTATACCATTGTACGTTTACCACCAGACCTGTATAGGTGGGTCAATCAATACCACTATGCATGTATGGATGGGTAAGTAGGCCTATACCATTGTACGTTTACCACCAGACCTGTATGGGTTGGTCAATCAATACCACTATGCATGTATGGGATGGGTAAGTAGGCCTATACCATTGTACGTTTACCACCAGACCTGTATGGGTGGGTCAATACCACTGTACATGTATGGATGGGTAAAAAGGCCTATACCATTGTACGTTTACCACCAGACCTGTATAGGTGGGTCAATACCACTGTACATGTATGGATGGGTAAGCAGGTCTATACCATTGTACGTTTACCACCAGACCTGTATGGGTGGGTCAATACCACTGTACATGTATGGATGGGTAAGCAGGTCTATACCATTGTACGTTTACCACCAGAACTGTATAGGTGGGTCAATACCACTGTACATGTATGGATGGGTAACTAGGTTTATACCATTGTACGTTTACCACCAGACCTGTATAGGTGGGTCAATCAATACCACTATGCATGTATGGATGGGTAAGTAGGCCCTATACCATTGTACATTTACCACCAGACCTGTATGGGTGGGTCAATACCACTGTACATGTATGGATGGGTAAAAAGGCCTATACCATTGTACGTTTACCACCAGACCTGTATGGGTGGGTCAATACCACTGTACATGTATGGATGGGTAAGTAGGCCTATACCATTGTACGTTTACCACCAGACCTGTATGGGTGGGTCAATACCACTGTACATGTATGGATGGGTAAGAAGGCCTATACCATTGTACGTTTACCACCAGACCTGTATGGGTGGGTCAATACCACTGTACATGTATGGATGGGTAAGTAGGCCTATACTATTGTACGTTTACCATCGACCTGTATAGGTGCGTGGTTAGACCAATATCACCATATGTGTATAGTTTTATACCATGAATTTTTCAAAACCATTTTTTATGGCTTGGTATAAATTACGTGTACTTAACAACATAGCTTGAAAAGTGAACAAATCCAACAGTATATAATGTTTTTAAATCATGCGATAGATAACAGAATAAAACTTAAATGTTGTGAGCAAAAGTATGACTAATGTTCATAAAGACTATCCAGAGAGCCATTCTTTTGGTCACCATATTTTAGTTTAATTCTGTTTTTTATCACATGATTTTTTAAATTATATATTGTTGGACTCTAAAATTATTGGGGTTAAGGGTTTTTTTTTAGAATCAATCAGCACAATTAATTTTACCACGACTAAATTTTAATCTCCTGATCTTGCTATTTTAATAAATTTTATAGAAAATTAAAAAAAGTATGTGTTTGTAGCATGGCCCCACCCCCAAGTACTATTGTGCAATCATAATAAATATAACAATAGATGGTAAAAAAGTTACCTCTGTTTTGTTCCGCCACCAATCACGTTTTTTTTCAGCACAAGATTGGTGGTGGAACAAAACGGAGGTAACTTTTTTACCTATTGTATTGTTAATTTCAACCAATCAGGATAATACCGATAGCATAATAATGGATAATAAATATATTTCATTGGTGACAATCTTAAAATATTTTTTTTTAATGAAACTTTAAAAAATTTCCTAATAAAAAAGGTCAGATAATATATATTTGTAATGTAAGGTAATATATAATAATTGTGGTTAAATGGTCGAGAGTACTAAATAGAACTGACTTCACCCCATAAATAAAGGCTTTTTTGTTTACAATAATGTTTTTATTAATCAATATGGTTTGATCTCCTGGGTTTATTATTTATAACCACTCATGAAAGTTAGAAGCCACAAAAACATTCCCGAATATGTTTCCAAATCAACCTTTGATGGTCTTTTAACAACATCAAAGCTCCAATCTCAGTTTGTGCTTTTAACAACTCAATTTGTAAAACAAACGAATCGAGTAAATGGCAGAGCAGTTAGAAACACGACATTGTTGATCACATTGGAACCATAAATCGACAGCCAATAGAGTGCTTGACATTCAGTTTAAAATTGAAAACCTAATACATTTCCTGTCAGAATAAATATGTTACAATGTCTCTGACAAATTTATGTTTAATAAATGTATGATATCATTCTTTAAGGTCTCTTTACTTGTTATTATAATTTTGGATGTAATTTAAAACTCAAAAACTCCAGTAATATTGTTTATTTATTTTTTTTTTTTTTTATTTATTTCATGAGGCCTTTCAGTAACAAAGTCATCATCAAACACTACATATTAGTATCAAGTGAGGCACTGATGATGTAACTTTGTTACTGAAAAGCATCACAAATATAATACAAATATTACTCGAGTCCTTTCATACATTCATACTCAAAACGAATTACTATAGTACAGTACTAAATAAAAAAATGTAAAAAATAAAAAAACTAATGAATTCATAAAATTTTTAATAATTAGTACAATAGGCTTTAATACAGTACTATAGAATATAACCAAATAGATATAGAAAAATTATTATTTAAATAACATTATTTTATATTTATAAAGGGTGTTTAAAAAGTCCCTTGCCAACTTAATAATTTCTGAACGATTACAGATAAAGCAATAAAATTTGATACATCATTGCTGCACCTTTAAAACTACTTTTCTTAAAAGTAAGTACCATTTATCTGTCAAACCAGGGGGGCGGCAGATCCGCAAGGAGTTAGAATAAAACTTAGTTTATTTAGTTTACTGAGGGGAAGGAAAGCTCTGAAGCCATTCTTAGATTGCACTTCAACCTTAGGTTTATTGTGCTCCCCTGTTGCCTACTAGACTGGGGTACCTATTCAAGCGGCTTAGCCAGCTCTAAAATCTTTTTCTCCAGACTAGCTACCATTATTTCTTCTGAGAACTAGTCTCCGAATATTCTCCTTCCACTGAGCTCCAGAGCTTAGCACTCAATTAATAGATGTTCAGCAAACTCTAAATGAGAGCTTAGATCAAGTAGTACATAAAATTAAAGGTCTTTTGACCATATCCAATAGAGAAAGGTCCACAAGGAGTTCAACAAAAACACTAAATATAAGCATAGGTCAAGATATACATCCTTTTTAAGGGGGGTTGTCTAGCACAGATGAATACTGCAAACAGCACTTTAAAAGGCTGATCCAGTACAAACTAGCAGGTGTTCAAAGATTTTAATGGGGAAAAGTGATGCTTATTTAAAAAAATATTTTTAAAGTAAATGTTCGGATTGCTAACGCTTGCTCTCAACTAACCACATAATGTACATTTGTATAACAAACG